>QHKN01000256.1:0-63475 GCA_004366955.1 Fusarium humuli | reverse complement strand
CCCAAGGCCACTGCCAGAAAGGCTACGCTCAGGGGTGTTGTCAGCAATGATGGGGTGCAGTTATAAGTCCCCCCGAGACTGTTGCAGTAACGACTGAACAGAAAATAGGATCGGTGCTGACCTCTGAGCGAGGTCATCCTTTTTGTACCTACACTCTCAAACATCAACAAGATCACCTCTCATCTCACCTAAAGTGCTAGAGTGGTGGACACCTCGCGAACAGTCGGTAAAGAATTTTCTGAATAACTCAAAGTACTATGTAGATGACTTGGAACTAGACGAAGTTCTAACATTGCAGTATCAGCCACATGGGCTATCATCCGCCCCCATGAGGTGAGCGACTGTAGAAACCAAGAAGGATCAACCCTTGACTGCAAATTTAACCCACGGTAAGACTCCGAATATAGAACTTTACGGGACTTCCAGTTGTGACCAGGTCTGTCGATCAGGCGCTGCATTTTCAGGGTCTTCATTTCACTGCATTTTTAACCTACTCCTAGGCCATAGGTGATTGCGGCTGTAGTCAAGTTCTGCCTGGTCCGACTTTCACCACTTGGACTGTTTTTGCTTTACACAATTATTGCAGCACTCACTGCATTCTTTACTCACTCATACAAGTCACTGCTGGGGACGCCAGAATTATATGAATGTGAATCTCGTTAGTAGCAACAGGACTGAGGCATCCAGTAACTTTTCAAGGTCGAACGAATGAAGAAGAATCCAATGGCGGGGGTTTCAACTACCTAGATATTTTTATTCGATTAGGTCTATTGCCTCAATTAAAAAATCATTGTGTAATATTTCTTGCGGTACTAATAGCGGGTAGGAACATGCCCGGCTAATTGATGGATATGGACCTAAGAAGCCAACGCTGTTGGGGAGGGGCTCAGAATGCAGTGAAAAGAAAGCGAACGACTTACCTACCATTAGACAAGGCAACCTCTGACAGATGAGACGCTCGCATAAGGTGAGCGCGAGAATGAACCTATTGGGTTGGCACCTGTAGGCAAGTCTGCCGACTGTGCATAGGTTGGCGGGCAGGTGTCGGCACGCAACCTAGTTATCTCGTAGCTTAGGTACTTCACTGCAATTTTAACCACCTCTGAGGCCACTTTCAAAAAGTTGTACGACTGGGGTTAAGTGACATGGATGGGCAATAAGCCTTTCCAGTAAGTTTAACACTCTTTTAGTAAGAGACTTTCAGGGCTAATATATTTATTTATTAGGTTACCTAATTACCTTGACAACTAAATTAAGTACATGGAACACGAGCTAGAATCTTGTCCTGCACCATTAAACTGGCCATGTCCATATCCACCTTGAACTCCGGATATGATACAGACCGCGGGCCCAACAACTCTACCTTGTGAGATTGATTCTTTCCTTTCCGACATGCTCGACGTAGAATGTTCGTTGGCAGGTCTCACAACCAGCATTGTGACCATCCGTCTGGATCCACCGGCATGCCACCCTAACCGCCAGAGTGGTATCATGACATCCCCGGTGACCGCCGTCTTTGGCCCAATTCCAAAGCTTCGACCAGATTCATTGAATGGTTCCAGCTCAAGTAAGCAGTGATCTTCGAGGAGAAAGTCCAGGGTTCGCAGATAGTCGAGTGTTTTTGCACCTGGGGTGTTCGGCGATTTTGACAGCATCACCTGTAGCATTCTCATATATCTGTCAAAAGCCTTGCTGTTAAGCCTCCAGTCTTCAGTATTTTTGCGAAACAGGACAATAGCTTGGAGTAAGTGGGATAGTGTGATGAAATCATGGATCGAATTTGAAAAGGGTGGGAAGAGCTCTTGCAGGATGTATACAACCCGTTTTGGCTTGTAGCCTACATCGTGGTGGAGGAAGTCAAAGGTTCTCGCAAAGACGATCCGTCGTGGCTGTGGCCCACCAGTCGATGCATTCCAACAAACCTGCAGAGCATCGTGTCGGAAGGTCAGAGTGGCTTTCTCGGACTGCCCTGGGGAGATAGGATATTTTTCATGTGTGTCCGTGTTCCTCACGTCGGAACTGTAAGGAAGAACTCTTCGGCGGGAGTTCCTCCAGTCTGGAACCCACGATGGATAGGACGTATTCTCTTTTTCGGACACTTGTCCGAACTCGAATAGATGAAGCAAGACTTGGAGGCCGAGGTCGTTGTTGTTCGAACTAAAAGCAAACACAGCAACTTGTTTGTACAACTCAGTCCAATGAAGGCTGTAATCGAGATGAAATCGATTCTGCTCTGACACCATTCCAAACAGGGCAGCAACACGGTCCTTCGGCTCAAGACAGATAGCTTCATGGAAGTTCCACAACAGCTCCAGTATACTAAGCTTGGCCACAGGCCTCCACAAATTCGACATCATCTTGATAGGGTAAGATGCCAGAGTTGTTTTCTGAATCCGCGTGGCCGCCATGGAGAGCGAAGATAGAGACAGGGAGCAGCTCCCGCAGTGGACGATAGCCTTGCGGGCAAGACAAGCCTCCTGGATGACCCAGCGGCGCGAGAACCAGGGCCGGTTAAAGAACTCAACTAGACGATCCACTTCCCGCCTGCATGTCTTGTTGAGCCTTGTTATTAAAATGGTGAGGACACGCTTCTCCATCTCCGACTTATCCATGTCTGGTAGTTGGCTGACTTTGCGAAAGAATTTGAATATGCTGACCGTCACTTCATCCTCGGGGCCGAGCCAGATGTAAACTTGCTGAGCTTGAGAAAAAATGCTGCCCATGGCCGGGATCTGCTCAGCCTTTTCGAGGTCATTTTCCTGGTCAAGACATATGGCATCTACCCACCAGCATCGTGTCTCGTCGGATGCTCGCAGACACCGCAGCAGAGCGTCGACATTGGCTGTAATTCTCAACGACCTCGAGGAGGCGTCACTACATCTTATCTCGAGGGTGGAGGAGAACTGGTGTTGGCCCCAGGTATAGGAGACAGCATAGTAGTCCAGAGCCTGTGTTGAGAGGCGGCGTTGGATAATGGAACAACTTAACGGTGCCTCTTTGTCTGTCGCCGGATCTAAGATGATGAGCCGGACTGCATCCTGGGCGCCTAATGTCTCGTAGACGTATTTATTGAAGGATGGCATTGCAAATGTTCTCGTCTGCTGTATGACCTTTCGCCAAATCTAGAACGGCCCAATTTTGACCCAATAAGAAAACGCGCAACGGCAAAGAAAAACTTCGTCACGTAGGAGATCATCCTATTTCTCAGAGGGTCAGCATTGCGGGTGGCTTATTGTTATCCTTCTGATGCGGAGCTACAAATGTGCATGTAAGCTTCGGTGCCTAAAAGGCGAGTTACATTTGCACAAGTGGTGAGTGATTATGGGGGCGAAGACTTCACTACAATCAATTTCCCTCTGAAATTGTTCTATTCCTGACTGAGCGGCTAGTAGGACCCAGTAATTTGTGCTGTACTCACAGGCGGGGAAAGGTGAGAACGTGTAGGAAAGTGTTTCGTTGCCATTATAATATCCTGTTGAATTCGCTTCTAACAACTTTGAAGGTAGTGGTTCATGGCTAGACTTGTACAGAAGTTCCTAAGACGTGTGACGGCGGTCGTGCACTGCAATTTTAGTCCACGCCAACCCCTCGACGGTAGAAAATGTCCATAGTGTGGAGAAAGATTTGGTCCTGGTAGGCAACCCATAAGCCATCCACCCCCTCACAAAGTGAGCAATAGACTGCTGCAACCAGGTCAATTGGCGATGACTCGACTCTCAATGAAACATCCTTGTCCGTATATCCACGGCGAAGGCCTTCACTGCAACTTTAGCTCACTGCCAGCCACCGTACGTAAACTTGGCAACATACTTGATTCTGGATGCAGGACCAAAATCAGCAACACAAATTATGAGCTGACGTCGCCCGCATAAGGTGAGCGTGAGAATGAACCTATCGGACTTCCAGCTGTAGGTAGGTTTGTTGACTGTGCGCTGGAATTTCAACCCCCCACGGCATGCGGGTTTCCTATACCGCCAGGTTTCACTGCTTTTTTGATCCACTCCGAGGGGCAGAATTACTGCCAGGTCATAACGACCCCCTATATTACGCAAAAAGCTCAGCCTCACTCGCCTTCACTGCAATTTTAACTCCCGCTAAGGATCGGTCGTTATTGTTGCTGCTGCCAGGTTGGAGGCTTCGAAAACATCCCACACACGCCGTGCAAAACTTGGTCGCAGACTGACTTGTCTTCACTGCATTTTTAACCCAGTCCCAGGTAATACCTCGCAAAGACTTCAACACAAACGAGCCAATCACCACCATCACAGCCGAGTCTACACCGTAAACCTCAAGTAATATCAGGCGGGTTTAAAAATGCAGCGAAGGATATTGTTTCGGTAAATTGTATCTTTGCGGGAACTGCCCCTCGAAAACCTGAAATCAGGCGGTGAAATTGGAACGGAATCAGAGGGGTTTTCTCTGTTTGAGATTTAAGCCATTCGACACCTGTCTATTCATCACAAAATGAAGAACAGTCGTCATTCAGCCAATAGCCCATCGAGAAAAAAGGCACGCCGAGCTGAAGCCGGTTCACAATGCGCAGCATGCATACGCTTATTCTCTCATTCGAGTCTTCCGAAACTCAACTCTAGGGGAGTCGCGCATCTTACTCGTAATGAATGCACAGCCTCGATCAATAAAGGTTGTGAGTTGTGCAAAATCATTTTCAGCCTTAGCGTCAACGAATTCAGCAATAGATGGTCGAGCCATGACCGAATTCTCTTCAAAAACCTCAGTTCTGTTAAAGGGTTCATTTATGTCCTTCAAGGTACTCTGAAGGATGAAGAAGGATGTATAAATCTCTATCCCTTCGTAAAATCCGGTACGCAGTCAACAAATGAATGCTGGGTTTCTGCTAATATTACTAGATGACCCTCTCAGCAAATTGATATCCAGAAGGCCGCTACAAAGAGATGTAAAAAGCCTAGAAGTCATCAACGCAGCCAGAAAACTCCTCCACAACTGTCTTCAACCAGATAACCCAAGCAAAGGCCACGAAGATTGTCGCTACTCCCGCGACTCAGTCCTTCCCACCCGCGTCCTCCGCGTAACCCCCAACACCCCGATAAAACTCCACATCAACAAAAAAGACCTCTGCGGCTCCTACATAGCACTAAGTTACTGCTGGGGTCCCAAACCCCAACATGACGGTTTAACAGAACTTAAAAAGACTAACCAGGATATGCTTGAGAAGGAGATCAGAATGGAAGATTTGGAACAGACAATACAGGATGCTGTGGTCGTTACGAGGGAATTGGGTTTTGAGTTTCTTTGGGTTGATAGGTTTTGTATCTGGCAGGATGATTGGGAGGATATGCATCGCGAGTTTGGGAAGATGGCTACTACTTATAAGAACGCTGTTGTTACCCTTGCGGCTGGGACTGCGGAAGCGGCGTCGCAAGGGTTTTTGAATGATGGACCGGTCGGACAACAGCCGTTTTTACCGGAGCATAGGTTTGAGATTCCTACTGAGGATGGGCGAATTGGTTCTGTTTATTTGTCGGATAGACCTTACCAACCCAAGCATCCTCTTGATACTAGAGGTTGGACTTTGCAGGAGTTCATGCTTTCTTCGAGAATGCTCATTTTCTCGGATTATCAACTCCTTTGGCAATGCAAACAGGTCGATTTGCAGAGTGTTACCGGCGATGACACGGGTTTGGAATATCAGCAACATTTGGAGTCTTTGCCTTGGGCTGCGTTTGAAGACGAAGGTGGTCCATCTTTCGGAGCACATGATTCCGACAAGCTATACCTGTGGAAAACGATCTTGCGACAATACACGGAACGGAATTTGTCGAACAACAGCGATAGGCTTCCGGCTATCATGGGAATTATAGCCGAGTTGAGAAGTGTGTGGAAGGATACATCTATATACGGCCACTGGAAAGAATGGTTCGTCCAACTGTTAGTATGGTACAAAGAAGAGGATGCCGTGGTGCAAGAACGCTATCTAAAGAGGGCGCCGAGTTGGTCATGGGCTTCAGTTGATGGAGCCATCCGTTTCGAAGATCCGATTGAGAAGGAAGATGCAAAGATGGATATTGTCACGGCGGGAAAAGTCATGATGTCTTGTCGGATCCTGAGCGACGATAGTCTTGGATCGGCACGAAAGACCATGTGTGAGTATTTCGACCAAACTCGAAAATCCATGGCGGTGGAAGTCAAGGGAAAGAAGCTTCAGTATCTCTTTCTGGGAACGACTGAAGAGGTCGATGGGTTTGAGAACGCCTTAGCGCTGATTGCGGTTGAAATTACCACGGGTGTGTTTCGGAGAGTTGGTCTGGCTGTATTTGCTGACTCGTGGGCTTGGGAAAGAATGAAGCATCGCAATATTGAGTTGGAACCGAAGCATAAGTAAAGGTAGAGTATTTGATATATAATTAAGAAGAGATATAAAAAAATATGTTTTCGCCGCCACATGAACTCAATAACCTTTCCTCGCATGGATCTTCTCATGTCTTCGACAATCATTGACCCTAGCAAACGCCTTCCCACAAGTCGAACACGCAAAAGGCCGATCGCCAAAATGACTTCGCTCATGACTCTTCAGATTAATATTCCTCGTAAAGCTCTTGTTGCATATATTGCAAGTAAATTTCCCAGGAATTTGTCTCCGACTCAAAACCTCAAAATGCGGTCCACCTTCGGCAAGATTTGGATGGTAGATGTTGATGTGACGATCACGGTCTTTGTTACTGACGAAACCTAGAGGAGCCGAGTTGCAGGAGATTGGACATTGAAAGGGCCTCTCGTGACGTTTCTCGTGTGTGTCGCGAGGACCTTTCTTTTCGTAGCCGATGTAGAAAAAGCGACATCTTGTGCGTCGGCATTTGTAAAGGTTGGCGCCGTAATAGTCTCGAACAAGATCCTCATCGCCTGCTTTTTGGTTTGGAAGAAACCGTTCCAGTTCTGTGCGATTATCCTGCAGAGCCGTCTCAATTTGAGGAATGCCAATGGTGTTGCGTGTCGCGTAGTCGCCTCGCTGATGAGTGTAAATGTGATTCCACAGCAACAAAAGATCTTCGTAAAATTCAAGGGGTTGGAATCTCAGGACATTGTCCTTCTCCAACTCATTATGTGTCGAGTCCGTGATCTCTGAACGGTGGGTGTTGACAAAGTCTTGTAGAGCCGACGCAAAGTCTGTCGTCACTTTGCAAGGATTTTGGAAGAGTTCATAGCACTCCTTTATGACTGTGTCGATATGGTATAGCCATTGAGAACAGGCGTAGTCTTGGAAAGCGAACCAGCCACCTTTAGCATGCTGGCTCCTATCAGTTGACACGTAGTCATTTCCAAAGCAGGGCAGTGACAGGTATCTCAGACATGTCGTGGTAAGTTGACATTGAACCAGCTTCTCATGTATGTACTGGTTCTCGATAATATAGCTGTCTTGGATTAGTCGTGGTCCGAGTAGTGAAGTTTTGGGGTGTACTTGCCGTCTCGCGCTTGAGTGAATGAACCGTATATGCTCACCATCAAGAATATGGACGATAGATCCTAAGTAGCGCTCAACATCTTGCCGCAGCATGTTGTTCTCAAAATCAACTTTGAGCGAGTCTTGATCGAATGATAGGATTCCCTGCATTTCATGCCATCTGAGTGGTCGCTTTGCACAGACGAGCCACCCAAACAGGGATTTTGACCTCTCCCACTTGATCTGGCCTCCAGGCAGTGCCAGAAGCCTGGCCTTGACGGCCTCGAGGAGCTTCTCGTACCTGACATTGTTAGTAAGTTCAAGATGACGAGTGATGGTGGAACTGACATAGATCCGAGTTTGTCAGGCAGAATGCCATGTCTTAGTACGGTCAACAAGTCACCTTTGGTGTCTTGTGCCAGAAGAAACTGGATAGCAAGGTGGGCATAGAGAAAAGAATCTGATATATGTGTTAGTTACGACGTGTATATCTCCCAGTCCTCCGAGTCCATTACCTTGACTTTGGTGACAGATAAGGTTCTCGACATCCTGTTTGTCAGCCTCGGAGAGACTGAAGCCTCGCCCATGTTCGGTAACAGAGAACAGCGGTAACTTCTTCTGCACAAAGTTCCTGATATCGTCATGGTTATCCTCCGGTCTCAGCGCAACACTCAGGCACTCATCATCAGGTATGTACTTCCTCGCATCAGAAGTCTCTCTGCCGATGAACATGACTCTCAAATGTCCCAGCCGAACTTGCGTATCGTAGACAGAAACTAGTTCCTTGAAAAACCTTGCAGTCTGATGAATCTCGGTGCCTTCGCATTCGTCCAGTCCATCGATGACTATGTACTGCCTTGGATTGTACTCGATGAATGTCTTGATGAGCTTTTGCGCAACGGCTGCCTCAAGCAAGTTTGGACCGCCGCTAGTCGTCTTCTCTTGATGGCAGAGAGGGAGGATATAATCATCTGATTCCACCATCTGGAGTAAGATACCTTTCAAGATGTCGAGATGGGTGCGATGTTCGTTGTAATCTTCTTGGCAATAGAAATAGCAAGTCTTGCTGCCATGTGGAATCGAGAAGGCCGTTTCTGGATCTTGTAGCTCTTGGACCAACAATGATGCGAGGACCGATTTTCCTGTTGAAACGTCAGTGTCTCTGATTGGCCGTCAATCAACTCTTAATCCTCACCATAACCAACAACGCCATGTAGCCAGATCGCAGAATTCGGAGGCTCATCCTCCCCAATCCAATCCGCAACAGCACTGTACTTTCTCAACAGCCAACGCCCACTTTTAGGACAAATTGCCATCTCTCTGAATGTCTTTTGTAGGCGGTCCATTTTCCCTGAGGCTGAAATCCATGTGATGACTTCATATCTTTTCTTGTGTATTCGCTCGCTTTCCTCGTTCTCGAAATTTCGCCATTCTTCCTTCCAGTTGTATGCGTACTGTTCTAGAGCAGGGTCGATTCCACTGTAATCTATTTTGCGTCAGTGAATTATCCAATTGAAGAGGTTTAGTAACGGACCTTGGGAGGTCCCTTGTGCCTTAATGATGTTGGCAGTGGTGCTGAGGGACTCGGATATCCTTCTGAACATGCGAGCTGAATCTTCCCAGATAGGTTTTTGAAGACGCTGCCATACTGTGTCACAGTCAGCTTATGTTCTGCCTTTTTAGACGCTACATACATTTTGTACTCATTGAGAAAAGCCTGTAGGCTATAGAATGGAACCGCTGAATGTCTTGATAGATATTTACCAAGCATCCCGTTGCTTTTGGGTATCTCTTGAAGAGTTCTCTGTAGCGTGTTAGTTTCACCAACTGGGCGCCCAGCAGCCCGTAAACATCGAGCACTCCATCGAAGGCTCTGTCTGTAGTATTCGTAGTCTACTCATGTTAGCTCATGATTTGACATTATTTCTGGTGGCTATTCGTACCTTGAGCAAGAATCTAACGGTGCCCCACACATTGGACATGACACTGCTAGCGCCAGGAAATTCAAGAAATATTAGGACTTTCTCAAGTTCATCCATGCCTTCCAGAAACATTTTCAGCCGATTCATGTTGATCATGTTATGTGTCGCATCTCGCAACGTTTGTATGTCACGGATTTCTTTTCCCATGTCTTCTTTGGTGGTATCTAGGAATGTTTCTTCGTGATGTTCTTTGAGCGATTGTCTAAACTCAGCAGCCAGGGAATTCAATCGTTCCATGGTGACATGAGGTAAAACGGCAGGCGCGAACAGATCCATAGCGGTTGAAGTGGAAGGTTCAAAAAGTCGTGAAGTCAAAACAAACTTAGCGAATGTTGTCGCGGCGGTAAAAGATGGAGACAATTAATTGTCCTCGAATCCTCGCACAACAGACTCGAAAACAAAAGTTGTCAGATTAGAAAATGGACACGGAATTACGGGGGGCGCAGCAGAGGCAGCCCAACTAAAGTCGCAGTGAAATCAGCCAGAAAAGAGCCTCAATCAGCCTAACCTGCCTTTTCAACCCTCTATCCAATTGCCAATTAACACGAGCAACTAGGCGAACCATTATGCGCGTATTATCCTGCCTTGTGGACTCGGCAGGTTTCAGCTGGGGAAAGTGCGACTTGTGATTCGATGTTTTACTGACCGAGGTAGGGATGCCATGCAGGAAAGTTACACTGCCACAGCCTGCTTTTGGTGGGCTTTCTGGGGTCACCCGACGGTCAGCATTCCCATTTCGTCTTGAAGATAAGCCATTTTCAATCCCGACTCGAATTCAACTTCAACTTCAACTTTGCTTTCGACAAAGTAATTCAACTGTATCAATCGAGCAGTATAAGCGCTACAACATGTCGAAATCTTTGGAACATCTGCTCAATCCAGTCGACGACAAAGAGCGACAAGATGGACCGGGTCCTCTACCCCAGACCGTCTTGGCCGATCAACAATCGACCTTTACCGGTGCCTTACCCACCGACATGTATTTCAATTCGAACGAGTCCTTCAATATGAACTTTCAAATGAACCTTTGGAACGACTATACTGGAGAGATTCCTCGAACTAGTGACTTCCTTGGACCTAGCTCATCAAATCTACTCGCGTAAGGCTTCTCGCCTCTTTTTTCATGATTCGACTAACCCACAAAGCAATGTCCCCGTGGTATCACAGCAAAACTATTTCCCGACCGACTTAGTCCCGGACGATTTCATGAATGTGGACCCACAGCTCGCCATGTTGGATCTAAACGCAGGATTCAATCTCGATCCTAATCTCAACTTCAGCAACATGCTACCTGTATCGTCAGAGCAACAAATGAGCCTATTACAAGGGAATCCGTCCCTAGAGTCATCCCAGTATCTTGCGCTACCGGTGGAAAGCACCCAGGGGTCTTCAGTGACACCTGACGCGGCAGGTTCAAGCCAATCGATGACCTCAACACCAGTGACCAGTCCAGAGGAAGTCGAAGGGATGGTAGAGGAGGAAGAGGGCCTATTCGTGACCGATGAGGAGGAGGTCACTGTCCATTATGGCATGGTAAGTCTCTTGGCTTGGGGAATATCAAGCTCTTATGGGGATTCGTGCTGATACCTCTCAGCTTCACAACGTCGAAGTCAAGTTAGTCCCGGATGACATGTCCTCGTTCGACGATCGACTCAAGACAGGAGACTCAGCATATCAATACTTCACACCAGTGGAGTACCAGAAACAAGTTATGCTTTGCTTTCCAGACGAAGACAAGCATTTTGGTCATTTGTCGTCGGCTGCTGGGCAAACCCTTATGCCGCTGATCACTCGACCGCGAGTCACTGTCGAGCCTCTAGCCTTGAAGGTCGACTTGCGTGAGATCATACATCGCGCGAATAAATCGGCCGACGCACGAGTCAAGGTAGACATCAATATTTATGGACCACGTTCGATGTCATTTTCCGTGGGTGAAGCTCTTTCAAACGGAAAGTTGTGGCTCCAAAGATCCAGCCACGGGAGACAGGGTTTGAATTATGATAATCCGCATTTCCTGAGCATCGCCGTCACAGATGGCCAAAGCGAGATAATACAAAACGAAGTCGTCGCAAACAACAACTCCAATAAGAAGAAGACAAGAGAAGAACAACTTCGAAAGATGGTGGAAGATGTCTACAAGAAAGTGGAGAATACCCGAGATCTGCAGTTGGTAGAAGGTGGTGATCGAGTTACACGCCAACTTCTCAGGTGAGCTCCATCAATTCTTTTGCTGAAGAATATGTAACTAACACGAGTGAAGACATCAAAAGGAAGCGTTGGGTTTCATGTTAGAAAGAGAATCCGGTCACATCAACGACAAATACCGACTTTGGAAAGAAATTGTCCACGACGGCAGAATACAGTATCGACACAAAATCACGAAAAGACGGAGAGACACCAGACCAGAGGAGAAGGGCGGTGGAATCTTGGCCGATGACATGGGAATGGGAAAGTCACTCTCTATCCTCGCCTTGGTCATGAAAACTCTTGACAACGGACAAGAGTGGGCGGATCAGAAGAATGCCGAGCACAAAGGAAGGAAGACGACTAGGTTCTCTCGGTCAACCCTGGTTGTCGTTTCGGCTGCCTGTGGGTTTTATGTTTCTCTATTATCGAATATCGCTAATGACTTGTAGTGCTTGTTGATGAATGGATGAATGAGGTCAAAAAGTAAGTCAAGTGTTTCCAAGCGCCTTGGCGTCACTAACGACATAGACATCTTCAAACAGGACTCAAGCTTATTAAGTACCACGGCGACAAACGACCCAAGGATCTCTCACAGCTTGACATGATTGAAGATTCGGATATAGTAGTGACGACTTATCATACACTTACTACCGAATATTTAATGGGCAAAGGCAAGACCTCACCGCTGTACAAGCTGGGTTGGTATCGAGTGGTCCTTGACGAAGGTAAGCTAGTTCCAAGCACGGAAGGCCCAAGTCTAATGTGATCCAGCACACATCATCCGCCGTCCTTCAACAAAGTTCTTCCAAGCTTGCGATTACCTCCACGCCAACTCCCGCTGGTGTCTATCCGGAACACCCATTCAAAACAAACTTGCCGATATAGGATCGCTCTTCCGCTTCATCCGCGCTGAGCCATTCGACAAGGCCTCGGAATTTCGAAAGTGGATAGAAACTCCGTTTGACAACTCCTATGACGACCCTACGCTGGTGCGCGATCGCCTAGTCATGCTTCTCGAAGCACTATGTCTGCGCCGCACAAGAGAAGTCTTGGACTTGCCAAAGACGAGGCAATTCACACGTCGTTTGGACTTTACTAAATCAGAAAGAGATCAGTACGACAAGACCAAAAGTATTATTTTGCGAAACATGGAGCATCGTATGGGAGAGGTCGAGAAGAGTTCGCAATTCGGTATGTTCCAAATGTGGCTTCAGTTGCGTATCGTCTGCAATCACGGAACATACCAAAAGCTCTTTTCCTGGCATCGAAGAAACCTCTTGGACGAACGAGAGGCTACTATTGGATCTGTGGGCCAATATGGTGAAATCTCATGTGTGGGCTGTGAGCAGCCCATGCCAGTCTTGGGTCATGATTGGTCCAAGAAAATGTTCGAGGACGGATGTTCACACGTTCTATGCAAGCAGTGTATAGAAGATTCCAATTTCTCCGAGTCACATACATCACAGAGGCGTTGTCCTGTTTGTGTGCGGTGGTATCAGGCGCCTTCTACTTCGGAGGATGACGAGGATGCGTCGAGAAAGAAGCGGAAAAGGACTTCGGCAACGAATGATGATCATGAGCATTACTTCAACAATGAGGGTCACTCGACTAAGATTCGGGCACTTGTCGAGGATGTTCAAAAGGATCTTTGGACGACTAAGAGGTATGTTTTCCCACGCTCCAGGTCGTTGGGCTGTGCTAATATGATCAGTATCATCTTTTCCTGCTGGACTAGGACACTCCATCTTATTGCCAGACATTTGGATAAAGTCAAGATCCCGTATCTTCAACTTGACGGGAACAGTCCACTTCCACAACGACAGAAGACACTAAACGCTTTTGAGAATGGAGACGAAACACCAGTGCTTATCATGACAACTGGCACAGGAGCGTTTGGGTAAGATGGTACAAGTTTACAATTACAAGCCAATTACTAACACGGTTCTAGACTAAATTTGACATGTGCAAACCGCATCTTCATCGCTGAGCTACAATGGAATCCTAGCGTCGAAAGTCAAGCTATTTCCAGAGCGATTCGTCTCGGACAGGAGAATGAAGTCCGCGTTACTAGATATATCACACGGGATACTGTTGAGGAAGTGAGTTGTCTTTGTGGTCTTGAATTTGTGATATGGTTACTGACTTTGGGCAGGATATCAAACAGCAGCAGGAGTACAAGAAGCAGATTGCCGCTCTTGGATTCGAGGAGGAGATTGAATAACGGGATGGAGCACTTGTCAGAAGCGTCGGAAGCGTCCACTGGCTTATCAGCATATTGGATAGTTTCATGTAATCTATGAGCTTTTGAAAGGGTTAGAACATGGTTACGATATCGATTATAGAAGCCTTGAATATCGCAATTTGAACTTAATACACAAATTCAAGCTTGTCTAATTTAACTCCTATTATCACTCTTCTATTTGAGTTTCATGGATGACCGAACCTTCAAGGCATGCAAACCACCATTACCCTGTTTCTTTAGTGTCTTATATCTACATATGCCCTCCCCACTCACAACAGTGGTTTAGGGGTTAAGATAGTCCTAGGATAGAAAGATTTTACTCTTATTAGTTAGCAACCTTTATAGATAGAAATACTATAGGCAAACAGTATAGACTTAAATTCTATATAGATAAGACTCTATTTTATATCTTATAACCCTAAAGTATCCTTTATCTTACAACCTGAATATATCTTTTAGAACCATTAAATCAAGTTATTCTTATTATTAACTCATTTCTTAGATCTATAGCATAAGGTCATTCGAATAGTTCCTCCTCCTCTGGCTCTACCTCGATTGCCTGTGGACCCTTTTTTCCCTCCTCAGCTAGAAAGGACACCCGTTCCCCTTCTTGTAAGGTTTTGAATCCTTGTTTTTGAATTGATTGAAAATGAGCAAACAGGTCGATCCCTCCGCCGTCTGCAGTAATAAATCCAAATCCTTTCACATCATTAAACCACTTAACAACACCCCGTTCGCGCTCACCAGTGTACTCATAAGACATAGTGACAACTCTATTAGATTGTGGTTAGTATAACAGGCTGAGAGTATGGGCTGTGTGACTATACATACTGATTTTATAAAAGCCTTCTTTGACTTAGTGATGAGGTTGAACCCAGGATATACAGTAACGTAGTTACAGAATAGCAGGCTTGGTAGTTGGTGCCGGCTATAATGTCGAGGTAGAAATGTAGCAGATGATACCTAGAGAATGCTTATGCAGCTGTTACCTTTGCGGTGCTATTTTATAGATAAGATTTGTTGAGAATGACGCAAAGCTACATATAGCTATTTGGGAAAGCTCGACGTGTTGACTAGTTTACTAACTTCTCGGATCAGCTAATTATTGGAATGTTCCATAATGATGTATGTCTTGGAGTTTAGTTAAGGCTGCAGCCTATCAGCATATAGAGATTGAAGGCTTGAGCGGCTACCGATAGCACGGACTCATGATAGTGACGTAGTGATAAGACATCGAGGCAGCATAAGAAGTTTTCAAGCGGTAGTTAGATAAAATAACTTGGTTTAGGGAGATGTCTTCTTCTTGATAATTGAGGGGTTATGGCTGTTTCGTAGTTGGGTTTTGGTACCGCTGAATGCACTGTCCCTTGGTCTGCCACATTCAGGTTCCTTCTTTCATGTAAGCCACGCTGTCATATACCGAAAGTACGGAGGGTCTGCTGCGAGAGAACAACACTAGAAAGGTCTCAAGAATTGTGGTAACATAGAATAACAGCCTTCTAACTCCCGGATTTTGGAAGATTTGTAGAAGCTTGTTTTTCCAGAGCTGACTTCGAGGTTAATACACTTCCCGGAGGACGCCGATGGAAACGCTGCCTGTAACATGGACGATAGTGCTTCTTGCCAGCGGTAAACCAGCCACTCATTTTAATGAACGCCACCTCACACAGTAATTGGTTGGCGATAATCCAACCAGAGGTCTCAACGTCCACCTCTGAACAGTCGGTGAAAAGTGCACATGCGCAGCCTCTCCGCGAATTAGGCGAATGTGACTCAAACGGATTTTGCAACCGTTGCGTAAGCTCTCGTGTGGGGAATTTCCCCGTGACTGATCTCTTGCCTGTTCCTGATGGAACAAAGGTAGAAGGCCATCACCAAGTTGGAACTGCAACATCCTGTTGTTACGGGGTTTATGATGATTGGGCAGTAAGATCAAGAGGGCTGCACGACATTGCGCTTCCGCAGCTGATGCGCTTAATAGACAGCTCAGAGCCTGTGTCAGTTACGCGGACCTTCCGCAATGACCACAAAAACGTTTCACAATTTAATCTATATGTGTTCCCCGGTTTTGAGATTTCCTAACAGACTTCTGAGTCATACCGATATCCTTACTCTTGCATTGACTTGCCGGTGGAGGCAGTGCCTTAGGATGACCCGGTTTATGGATGTCAAAACAACGTTTTGTCTTGTGCAGATTGTGCAGCTGACTGCCGCAGCCGGTGTAGGCACGCAGTAGTATTCCCGTTTAAGAGAGATAGGCTATAGCGCAACGATTCAAGTGATACATTGACATTCCCTTTCTAGCATCGGCAAAGTAAGGCTGCGTTTAAATTGATCCTCTTTGAGATGACAGTGGTATTTTAGTGAGAAGACACAGTACGTACCGCCCTCTGTTCATCAGAGGCTGGAACCCGCTTCTCAATGTGCAAATGGATTTTACACAACGTAGCAAGTCAATTACAGTACACATCTCATTAAAAAGCTCTTCTTGGCACTGGAAGACCTAGGCTGCCTCCCATCTCCTGGTTATAATCCCCCTTACCCAGGTTAAACTCCGAATATACAAGTCCTATCCTTTCCCTTAAACGGTTAACACAACAGCATCTCAACGGCGGCTTAGCTTGTGTAACACACCCTAATTCAATTAAGGTCTCGGTTATTTCCTACTTAGAAGAGCTTGTCCTTCTCTTGCCGGCGCTAGTCCATCATCTCAATCTTCCACTGGTCAATATGCCTACTTAGGAACCGCAAAGCCTCTTCCAAATACCATGTTGCGATTTAGACAGACCCAAAATTGTAAAATTCGGTCTAAGCCCATCACTACCGCGTAAACCCGGGTTTGTTCAGACAAACTTAAAAGTTGCGGACTCGAGTCGCTATGTAATCACAATCACCGCTGCTCTTGCGCTTGCTCATGCGCATTTCTCCAGCACAAGAGCATGCGCACTTAACCCGCGATAAAATTTTGCAGCTTCTTTGCGTGTCGAAACGAAGTAGATAAATCCTCGTATGTCTGACCAGAATGTTATTTCAAGCCCTCTCGTCCAACGTGCTTTTTCCCCTTTTGCTGTGCCTTCACAAAGCATAGCCGACCACAGACATCACCGTTCTCGAGCTCAGGTAGATATGTCTGACCACCCTTACATGCCTCCCCCTGATTGGTTTTCAAGCGTAAGTCTGATATACATTGTCAGCTAGATGGATGGCTGACCAGCTTTTAGCAATACTATGGATGGGATCAAACTAACACCTGGGGTCCTGATGAAAATGCCTCTCTTGACGCCCAGGAACTCACCACCATGGACAGCTCGCACCCTTCTCACTTCCATGCGAGCTTCAGCAGTCATGCTCCTGTACAGCTAGACCAAGGCAACTGGCAAACCAACACTGGGACCACCATGTATCCCAACACGACCCAAGACAACAATCAGGGCGAGCTGGCACATGTTCCCTGTGTTGTCTGTACTAAGAGAATGGCAAAGTTCAAGCCCAGTGGTAAAAAGGCAAAGGAAATGACAGCTTGTCACTACCAGTCAAGTAGGTCTAGCCAACCTCTCACTATGGCCTACTATGCTAACTAAGATAGATCAAGGAACCAAGGCGTGCTCGGGTTGTAGCAAAGGTGGCCGAGGATGCATTTGGGTAAGATCCAACACATTGGCGAAGTGACAGTAACTAACATAGAATAGATTGAAGAAGAGTCTAGACTTGGGGAACTTGCAATAAAAGTTCACTGGGCGTATCAACGCGTGAAGAACTACGGTGGTCACTACACACGTCAGGACAAGCTGGATTGCAAATGGTTTTTGGAAGAACTTGAAAAGAAATCTCCTCCTAAAGGCGGATCGAAGTCGAAGCGTCGTTAGATGCTGGATAACAGTGTGGCTTCTTTCTACTCGATGATGAGGTTATCCAACTATGCAATACATGTTGTTAGCAATTGAATAGTGTTCGTAATTGCAACGGTGCGACTTTGATCATTTCTCTGTTCACTTAGCTAGTCTTTTGTGATTTTGATCGAAAGTTTACATAGCTAAGCATGGGTGTATATATATACATAAATCCCAACATACTGTATTTTCTTTTTTTAAGAACTCACTGGATAGGTATGAGAGACTACAAAGTCGTTGCAAATATCTACTAGTGAGTGTGCTACTACTAATGTCTACATAATCTTAGAAACTAGAATTAACAGCTCTATTGTTTTTAACCAGAATAGAATATTAGAACTTACAGAAGCTTGTTTCCTATATCTACAAAGTAAGCACTCCCTGTTTCTAACAAGATAATTATTGTATATAACTAAAGCTCTACTTGTACGGTTGTACCAGATGGTTATCTTATCTTATCTTATCTTATGGCCTGTCTCACCCACGTACAGCAACACCACAGCAGTGTTAAAATTGCAGTGAACCGCACCATATGCGCAAGAAACAACAATGTCATGTCACATCTGATTTAACTCGGAGAAAATCAGAGCTTGGAAGAAGAGGTTACGTGTGTGTCCCTTCCCGAAATCGGCCGGGATTCAATTGCGCGCTTACACACCTGCCATGTCGTCCCCTGCCGAAGCTTTCACATTCACATTGATGATCACGCTCAAGTCTAATGCCGTCTTCAATTATCTCATCCACCACTATACTTTTCCTAGTAATAAATCTCTAGTATCTCAAAACTGCTTAACGATCTGCTGCTAAGCTTTAAAGACAATATACATTAGAACTTGAATTTGTAAAATAAGAATTAAGTTGCTAAAACGTAAAATACCCTACAGTTTGCCAGTCTTGAGAGGTCATGCATGATTGGAGTGAGCCTTCGGTCTCTTGGAATTGGCACGGACGGTTTGATGATTTCAACGCTATACCAAGAATGGAACCAATCAGCATCATCTTCCACAAAGCCTCGGCTAGCAGTTTTGATCAACAAGCTAAAAGCGTTGGTTTCGTGGTCTAACGGTTATGACTGCGGATTCTGATTCCGCCAGCGAGGGTTCGACTCCCTCCGAGACCTATCTTTTTGAATCATCTCCCCAGGTTCTTAAACATTCTTTTGATAGCTAGTAGAGCATTTTGAGGATAAATTATGGAGCCTCATGAAGTCCAACAATGACCCGCACCTTATTTTCATCTCCCAGCTCAGCCATCTTCTGCGTATCCCAAAGCTCCTGCGCCTCTCGCTCTGAATCCAGTTCGGAGCTTCCTATTTGTAGTACTTGTGTGTTTCCAAGCTCAGCTTTCGAAATGGACGATTCGTCTGTGCTGGACTCTGATGTTTGACTTCCTCCTCGACTGCGACGAAATCGTCTCCATAGGAAAATACCTATTATTCCGAAGATCAAGAGTCCGGCGAATGTAACGCCTACTGAAATTCCAACTAGCGCAGCCGTTGACAATTCATCTTTTTCAGGCTCGTTTGCTTGAATCTGAGTTGGTTCTGTGTGATGTGAATCTGTTGACGATTCGGTCTCTAATGAAGTTGCTGATGGTGCTGATATTGATGTTGCAGATGGTTCCAACTCATCCACCGTAGTCTTGGAAATATTGAAATTTCCAGAGTTGGCGAGTTGTATATCTAGGTCTGACGCGTACAACGCAAAGTGAAACACAGGAATGTCTGTGTCGTTCATTACCCATGGCTTGGTTGTTACGTCCCACGCGCTCGCATTCCACACATAACTCGTATCCGTTGTGTTGTCTGCGGCACAAGTTAGCTAACGAACCATTGCAAGGAACAAGAGATATTGGTACCAAGTATCTTTTGATATTGCGCTACAGACGGTTGTGGCCAGGTCTGCCATAAGAAAAGATTGCATCCACCTTTCCGATCTGTCTTCCATTCTATTTTCACGTTCTCATCGAGTGAGTAGACTGGGTTCTCGGCAAAACTATTGTCGGCGAGGTTTTGTTTCGGGTTGATGAATATCGATTCGCATTTTCCTAGTGCCGCGAATGCAAGACCAACAATATATAAGGAATGCATTATTGAAACTTCTTTGGCCCTGAACCGTTAAGTTGATGAGAGAAAGTCTGACATGAGGGGGGAAGAAAAATAACAGCTAAAGACATTCCATTTTGCAACAAGTCTTAACAGAGCTCTGTCAGCTTCACGAACCCATGTCACGCTAGACCAGCCTTCACACGTTGCACTGCCCCGATGGTTGATAAGAAGCAGTGACTCAGCGGATCTAACCAATGAGAGACTATAGCTTTCAGTTATGACGCACAAGACTCTTTGTCAGCCAACCAGAAGCTCAATTGACAGGTTCGAAAGTCAGGGTATCGTTCCTACGTTTTTACCATCGAGATTTGCGATTTTAAGCTTCTGTATACGAGAAGCTAGTAGGGATCAGATTAAAGGCGTTAAAACGGATTCGGGGACCGGTTTAGCGGATGGGGTGATTTTTACTCTCGGGTGGGAAACCTTCTTTCTGGCGTCGCGATCATGATTGATCGGCGCGATGGTGTTGTGGTAATACAATTAACAGTGGGTCGTAGCTTAATGGAACGACAACCTGTGAGACATATGAAAGCTATATCGCAATTCAATTCATCAAGAGGGATGTTGTGCGATGCGTTTCGCTATGGACCATTCCGGAGCCCGGTCGCCGTGTAAGGTGATGCCAATATTGCGGTACAAAGGCAAAGACACGTCGCCGTGATACAAAGTATATGTAAAATTCCGACGACCGCTCGTCTTGGAGCCGCCAAGCTGTACCTAAAAGGCCTTTCATATTTAAACCTCTCAGGCAAAGGAAGCACTAGAACCAGTTTCAGCTTTAGGAAGATAGAAACCAGCAAAGAACGAAATGAAAACAACAATATAGTTACAAGTGAACGGTACACCAAACAACACCCACCGACTTCCTTTTGTAGACCCCAGTGCAAACGCCAAACATAACCCTAAAGCAACTCCAGGCAGAACTGCATCACGATGGACGTAACTATAGAAGAAGAAAGGAATGCAAACTCCACATGCCAGCGTGAACAAGAAGACCTTCTGCTTCCAAGTGGCCCCAAACGTAAAAGCGACTATCAAGCTCATTATCGCATAAAGTGGCGGGAATGGCAGTATTTGAGAGTAGTCCAACCATGCCTCGTCATCGCCGGGCCCTAAAGACCTGAGAACGTGCTCTTCTACGAGTAGTCCCGCGATGAAGAAGACTCGAAGAATCCACCACTTCTTGGTTCCTAACCAGCGCCAAAAACTGAATGGCTTTGCAGAAAGGTACTGTGAGGACACAGACCCGCCGTTCAAGACCTTTTTAATTTCGTTTTCGAGCTGACTGTCTGAAAGATTGTCAATATCTATGTCGGCTTGTTTCAATTGGCCTCGGATGGTATCGGTAAGTTCCAAGAGACCCTTCCATTGGCGAGATGCAGTTTCACGACTGTTGAGCTTCAGAGTCTCGTGCGTCTGCTTCCATAGGATCATCAGAGCCAAGGACCACAATAGGAGAAGAATCACTACGGTGTATAACTGTAAAAACGAGAAACCCCATTGATATAATTGTCCCGAGTCCTGCGAAGTGTAAGCTTCTTGCATCTGGGTCAATGTAGGATTTTCTTACGTCTCCTGTTGTCGGTTGACAAACACCATTCTGTTCAAGTTGAGAAGAGGTGTACAAATCACCATCAACGAGATATTGTGTCTCGGGACCACCTTTGAATGGGCCGTTATAATAGTACCCGGCCTCCTTCTCCGTCCACCCCCAATAGAACGAATTTGGAAGATCGTATGCGGAGATATTAAGGGGTGGCCAATCTATTGTCTGTCCACGAAATGTCGTCGTCTTGTTATGGGTCTCGCTTGTGTTGCCACTAGAGCCGTTGAAGCCATACTGCTGAACGTCTGTCAATCATGACCTCTGGTTAGCTGAGTATACGTAGAAGGTCGCAACCTGGACTCACACTGCGACACGTCCAATTGTAGCTGGCATTCATTTTTATATGCTTTCCTATCATTGGAGCAGTGGTCAAACATCCTCCCCCGAGGGTAGTAACTATCTTCTGAAGGGTCTCCTATGTTATATGTCAGCCTCGGACTAGGGCTCCCTTTTTGTTTTCGTTGTACTACCTATCCAGAATACAACGTGCCCATCATTCAATTCCGAAGTCCTCTTTCCGTCGTGTATGATGTAGGCTACCGGACGTACATCGGCAAAAGGAAATAGTTTTCCACTGCTTGAGGTCATATAAGGATCGTTAAACGTAGTATATCCAGTCATTGAGCCTGCAATAGTAGGGAATGCGAGTAGTAATGACAATGTCGTTATCATGACGGACATTGCAGCCTTCGATGCAAGTCCTTGTCGAAAGAACTGGGCAACAAGATGGATCATAGAGAGCACAGATGTATCTTGGCGAAATCTGACAAGCCACACCGTAGTGTACGTAGCCGGCTTACTTGCAATAGATACCTCCAGGTATTGGGTAAATACGTGCCAGGTCACGAGAGACATGATAAACTGACCTCCCCTACCAACGACCTAGAACCTTTCGTCAGCACGTCTATGAAAACTCCGGAGAGCTACCCTTACCAAGTCCCACACTACATCGATGAGTTTCGCAGACGTAAAGGTGAGCCTGCCCCAGCTGAGGGTGACTTGAAAGAAGCTTTCAGCTGCCCACCAGTTGATACTGTAGTAGAAATCCCCATCGACCATTTCATTTGCATCCATTTGAAAATCTCCATCCGGCCGACAAGGAGTAGCGTTGCTTCGTGCCGTCCCAATCGGAAGAAATGCCAGTAACGTGAGCAAAAAAGAGATCCAGATGATAGCTAGAAACTGCCAGCCAACACGACGACAGCGAGCCGAATCGAGCCGTTCAAAAGAGCTTATGTCACGCCACGCGTCAAGGAAGGCAGTTTTGATCGAGGAAGAGCATGATGAAGAGGACTTCTCGAGTTCGTCGGACAGCCAGGTCGTTCGTAGAGTTGGTGAGTTAGATAGCGAGTCTAGCTCTACTTCTGTGGGAGACCCGAACAGCCTTTTTGCGGAATGGGACATTTCGGACGCCTGGCGTTGAGAGATATTCGTATAGCTTGGGCCCACAGTTGCGAGTAACGTTTTCGGCGCCTCGATTGCCTGGTCCCATTTGAGAGACAAAGCTCGAGGGGAAGCCGCTGCAATTCGAACTCGGTGGGACTAGATATTGAAGGCGAGATAAAACTTCCAGTCAGCCATCTGCGAGAGTAGTTAAGGACAGGACCAAGTCGACAGTTGCGGGGAATACAGGCCTTACGATAAGCGATCCGTGGGTACGGCGCAGAAGCCCCAAGCAGAATCCCCGAAGGATTGCTGACGTC
The DNA here is from genome assembly GCA_004366955.1 of Fusarium humuli. Lineage (NCBI taxonomy): Eukaryota > Fungi > Ascomycota > Sordariomycetes > Hypocreales > Nectriaceae > Fusarium > Fusarium humuli. The sequence continues at coordinate 40,341 of QHKN01000256.1, read as the reverse complement.
CGGATGCATGAAAGCCACCAATCGCCCGATGTAAGCAAAAATCCTGCCAAGGTTGTTTGTTTCTCCAGCGATAGATGACGCTGTTTTGGGAGGCGTTGTAAGCATTGCAAGACAAGAGATGCAAGGTCGCTGTGCTTATCGTGGCTGAGTATTGTGCGAAAGATTGAAGGTCCAAAGATCTGCAGCGATCACGGACCTTTTTCAGCTCGTACCAAGATTTGGCAGCACTGGATAACACCTGCCCAGCTGGACTCGTATCCCAATTGGGAAGGTATCATCGTGACATTTTTGGCTTAAGACCCTCCTGACATTTTTTATGCTTCTGGTAACAATAAATCACAACTGGCATTGAAAAATAAATAATGGGTCGTAATGCGATTTATGTCCCGTTATATCTTAGTAGAAACTTAAGTATACAATTATTTAATATCATTATCCTTCATTCCTCCATCAATAACCATCCGATGGCCTTGAATCTCTGGCACCTTGCCAGACTGTGTTGTTGAGAACCTTCATGCACTGCTGCACTCATCTGCCCCCACTGATAAGCTCCTTTCCTCCAGCGTCAGGAGTAAGACCATTGCCCTCAACGTGTTTAGCGTCAGGCTTCTCCTGAGGATAATGACCATCATTCGCCGCAAACTCATACAGAGGAGGGAAAGGTGGGACGTCCGTGCGAAGGACGTACTTCTTCAAGTACCAAGGCAACTTCCTAGCGTAGTAAGAAGCATGCTCCCTGTTGCTAACACCAAAGACGTTATCAAGTTCCTCGAGGGTCAAGTTCTTGGTCTCAGGGAGCATGAAGTAGCAAAAGATCCAGCCAAAGACGTTCCATCCGGCATACCAGCAGAAAGCACCAGTAATACCATAAGCTTCTTCAAGGGCGGGCCAGGTCAGACTGATGATAAAGTTGAAGCCCCAAGTAATGGCGGTACTAGATGCCATTCCAATATCTCGGATGTGGAGGGGGAATGCTTCGGCACTGTACGTGAAGGGCACAGGGCCAAGACCGGGAGAGTAGACAGCCATGAAAATGTAGAGACCTGTCGTTACAGTGCCGATGAGAGCCTGTTGGTTTTCAATGTTGAATACACCGCCAGTGAAGAAGAGACAGGCTGCCATAAGAGGGAAAGTAACGAGAAGAAGGTTTCGTCGACCGAATGTGTCGATGGTGTAGATGGCTGGGATAGCGAAAAGGAAGTTGATAAGACCGCCTCCCATTGAGACAAGAAGGGCTTCAGACAGTTCATAACCAGCGTTGCGGAAGATGGAAGTTGAGTAATATGCGATGACGTTCACACCACAAAATTGTTGCATGAACTTTGTATTTGGTTAGTCTTAAATCTAAATAGAGCAAGATAAATGATGTACTTACCATGCAGAACCAGGCACTCTGAGCGGCACGTCGATTTCGGCGAACAGTGAAGAACTCCTTTACCAGGTTTCGACCCTCTCTTTCACCACGCTCAATTTCGAGCAACTTGTAGGCGTAGTACATATCTCGTGTGGCCTGAACGGGGGAGAATCGAAGTCTTCGAACGGATCGGAAGGCCTTGCTATAGTTGCCGCGCTCCATGTACCAGCGAGGGCTTTCGGGGCAAAAGTAAACTTGAATCATGACAAGCAGAGGCGGAACAGAGGTGGAAGCCATCATCCATCGCCAAGGGGAAGTGGGGCCGCCGATGATGGTAACGTTTTCGAAAGCGACACAGACAATGAAACCCAGGGCGATACCAAAGGCAGTCCACATCTGCCACATCATGGTGAGGGCACCACGAATGTTCTTTGGTGTTGACTCAGCAGAATAGACAGGGGTGGTACTGGACTTAGCGCCGACGGCGAAACCAAGCATAAAGCGGGCAAAGAGGAAGTTCCAGAGACTATGAAGCTGTTAGAGGGGCACATTTGGCTGGGGCTGGTAGGCTTACGAGGTAGTGGCGGCCATCCAGAAGCCAGTGACACCGGACACAAGACACGAGATGAAAATTGTTCCACGGCGGCCGGTATACTTGTTAAGGATAGGACTGGTCCAGCATCCGATAAGGGCGGAGCAGAGATATGGCGCTCCGTTGGTGAGACCTTTCATCCATACATTCTCAATACCAAACTCCTCGAAATAGAATTCCTAAGCCGTTATTAGAAGACTGAAGAGATCTGTCTGGGATGAAAACATACTTGAGCACCGTTGACAGCGGTTTGATCCATACCTTGCACGATAGCGGATCCAGCACAAAGGGTGCAAAGGAAGTACAAAGCAAAGGGCTGGTGCCATCGAGACGTTTCTTCCTTTCGGAGAACAGCCTTCTCATCTTCGGTGAGAATATCAATCTTCTCATATGCGCCCGGTGTGTTGTTCACCTGGGCAACGAGAGCTCCTTTGCGGAAATCCTCACGGTGCTCATCAAGACCCTTTGAGTCGACGAAAGCGTCAACGTCGGCAAGGACCTCAGCTCGGGTCATACCAGCCAGAGGATTGCGCAAAAGGGTCGCCTTGGAAACACGACGCTCGCCGCCAATGTTGGGGTTGTCATTAACGAAGGTGCCATTGCTGCTGGAGTTGCGATGACTTTCATTGATGTAGTCCTCCTGGTGAGGAGCTTCATCGTCTGCTCTTGGAGGCGGCATGATGCCGATTGAGCGGTTCACTCGAGTTCAAGTGAGACAGAACAGATAAAGGACGACCGGCTCAAGCAGGTCGGCAGTCACTGACAAGCTTTGAAAGTCTGGGGAAGATCTTGGGGCCCCGGGTTTTGATGGACCTTTCCTTGGTGTCGAATGTAACGAAGAAAACAAGCAGAGTAGAGATCTGTGGATAACCCACCACTTATTATACGGATTTCTTCAAAGGATTCCAAGCTTTTCTCCACACTGGGCAAGCCGTTTGATACTGGAGGAGTGGAGAGTTCGCCAAGCATGATCGCCGTATTGTCTTCCGTTTTCTTTGGCTGGGCGCGGCTCAAGTCTCGGTGTATCCCTGTCTGGGCAACCCGGTTTATGACGTTGGCCCAGAAGATGTAAGAAAGAAGTGCTCATTGTCTCTTTGCTGATTTCGTTTAATGTTGATGACGCGGCAGATGTAACAGAGCCTGAAAGGGGAAGCGATATAGTGCGATGGTGTATGCGAGTTTTTAGTGTTTTCTTTGCGGTGAAGTGTGATTGCGCTGCTGGAGTTTTGCTTTCACCTTCAAGACCACCGCCGATGTGCCATCTCAAACAGTCAAATCTCAAAACACTGTTGTGGAGTCGTTAGAATTGAGTTTATTGAAAGTCAATTGATCTGCTTACAATCACCGGCTTTCCGAAACCTTAAACCCGCCAACTGTGTAGATGTCTCCCCAGCACTGCGATCAGTAAAACCTTCCCAAGGAACAAGACCCTTGCTGATGGAGCCACCAAAAGTTGAGTCGAATAAGCTTAAATGGGTGACCCTCACGCGACAAGGATAGCCTGGCGCTAGTCTGGGCGTGCGTCACAGTCTGCCGAGCAAACATAGCGCTTGACGTCAACTTTCTTTTTGCAAGTTTATGTGTGTCTTTCGACTTTTCGTTTGCGGAAATGACATCGGATATCTGCTTCTGTTTCGATGGCCAGTGTCTTGGACAAACCCCGGATCTTGTTACGCACGTGGAACAAGCTTATCTTGATGGCCAACCACTAAGTCCCAGTCTAATAACCAAGACACCAATAGCAATCTGCATCATCCGTACTCCGCTGATATTTGATGTGATTGATGATGTCCAAATAAACTCAACCGATCATCGAAACAGGTTGACTCTTTAATCTCTAAACAGTGGAACTTGACCCAATTTACCCCGACAAGAAGTACCGCAAACGCGTCCCCCAGCTTCGGTCGGTCTTGGTATGGAGAAGGACCCAATCTTTAATTCTGTTGCCTGTTCTCTTGGCCGCACTCGTTCTTTCGCCAAGGTCTGAGCCTCTGATCAGATGAATGTTCGATCCTCGAAGTAAAATAAGCTGTTGGCTTGGCTACGGCGGTGGAATGTCGAAATGCCGATTAGGGTAACCCACAGCGTCTGCTCGGAGGAGGGGATATTGAGCCAAGGTGCCAGCCAAGATGCCATGGGAACTTCAATTGCTTGGGTCATATGACTCCTTGTGTCCAGCGGTAAATTGAACGTGAAACCGCGTGACGATGAGTGTTGCGATTCGGGGTATCGGTCGCTTTTCAACTTTGTCGCATTTGTCCGCACGCCTTTCAGGTCCTGCCTCTCAAGAAGGCTCAAATTGACTGTCTCTCATCTCGTTCTTGATACTTGGCGCCTGTGGCTCGCGGGAACGGTGTCTGCTTCTAGAACATCGTCGATCTTTCGGAAGTGTGTGTTCTTCGCGTCCGTAAATGATGCGATTTGCTCAATCGTCGGCCAAGTTTCGCAATAGCAGCTGCGGTGCTCCTACCCAGGGGACAATCAGTCAGTATGACGTATCAAATATTCGGTAAGACCAAACCCTTTTGCTAACCTTTGAACGGTAGTACGGCGCTGAAAGTATGTTGCTTGCCTCGTCCCAAACTCAGTTTGTTGTTTTCCATGGCAATGGCCTTTGTAACTCCGAGTTTTCTTGACGGTCAAAGAGTGATAGTTGCCATCTGAGGCAGATATGGATCTTTGTTTCTCGGTCAGTTAATACCTTGGTACTGGAGGTCGCCGCTAGCCATGTTCGTTGGAGTGAAATGACTCCTAGGTCGGGGCGTCGCTTTCGTCTTGCCTCCATAGATCTCGAAAGAGCAAACAAAGTCCAGCTGGCTGTAAAGTGATGCCGTAATTGTTGTGCTCCTGAGTGTGAATGGAATCAAGCGTTATTGTTGTTGATGATCGGTCGAAGACAAAAGAAACTGAAAGGAGGCAAGCAAGCAGGACATTTGGTGCATGACGGAGCGGCCTAGTATGTTACCACACACCTACGCCGACGATATAACTATGCTTCGGTAGACCTATTTACATGAATGGCAAACATCTCTTGTCTTTATAGGATATTCAGATTTAATTCCAGCAATTGTATGCCTCGCCGGTCGTCACCTTCTGAAGCACACCGAGGCCCAGCAATGCAGGGACATTAGGCAGGCGCCAGTTTGATCAAAGTGCACTCAGCCATCTAGGCACTTTCCCTTCTCTTCTCAGTGGAGTGGATATCCTATTTAATTCTGCATCGACCAGGCTCTCCAGGGCATCTTCTTTCTCTAACTCACACTCGTTTACTGGTCAAGCCCCTAACTTCTACTGGACATTTCCACTAGCACATATTGCAAGTGGAACTTGAGTCTCCCGTTTAGAGCCCGTGCCGGACTTCTCAACTTCCCCCTCGTACCTGCCGTTTCTATTCACCTCACGGCTGCCTGATTCCTCGGGCCAGCACTTTCGTCTACCTTCCCTAGGTCTCATCTCCCACTCCACCTTCAGCCTTCCTTCCTCACCCAACAACAACTGCGACAGAGCTCCGGGGCAACCATTCCTTCTTTTCATCTCTTGCACCAAAAGCCTCTGTAGGTAAGTGGTCTTCTCCTCTCCTCCTTCCCTCGCCTTCATCCTTTCCTTTACTCACATCTTCGCGTCGTTGCAGCTCACTTGGAAAATCACCCTCTTTGTTGACTTTTGCACTCAACGAGAAAATGTGTGTTGAGACCATCACCATCGCGCAATGCGCTCCTCTGAGCCCCCCCGAGATGTCCTTCACTTGCGGCAAGCTCCACATGATCGCCAACGATCGCGTCGTCTGTGATCTTTCTCGCGGCGCCTGTATCTGCTTCTTCGGCACTTGCGGTACTGTCACCCGCGTCGTCCCTACCGACGGAGTCGATCTTAGCTCTGTCACCAAGGTCCGATGTGCCTCTTGCACCACTCGAGAGGACAACGTTGGAGATCGTCGTCAAGACCGAGAGATCCTTGAGTCCGCTCTCTTGCAGCGACCTGCTATTCCCGACGCCGCTTGGGAGGAGCACTCTTCGCTCCTCAAGAAGCTCTGGCACTCGAAGCACAATTGCTCCTACCACCCCGACGCTTCTGTCATCATGGCCAAGGCAACTGGCGAAGAGCCTGCCGAAGAGCATGTTTGGGTCGAGGGTGTCACCAAGTCTGCTGTCGATTCTGCCCCTGTCGACACTTCTTTCGTCGAAGTCGCCATCGACAAGGATTCTTCACTTGAGCAAGCTGCTGCTGATGCCTCTATGCACACCGAGGCTGGTTCCAGCCCCCGCGTCGACCCCTGGACTAGCGATGCTATCACTGCCGAGAATGCTGCCGTTGACTCTACTCCTGCTAAGGACTATCATCGTGAGGACGAAGCTACTATCGGGACTAGTTCTGACACTTGTAAGAATACGCCTTCCATGTTTTGGCAATTCTCGCCATGCTGACTTTCTTTTTATAGCTGTCAAGAATGGACTCGAACGGGATGTTGGTATTGAGACCAGCCGCTGGAACCCCCAGGGACCCAAGGCTTCCGAACAGAGCGAGGGACAAACTCAGGAGGTCCAGAACGTCGATGAGGTCCAGCACGTCGAGGACGTTCAGAAGGGCGAGGAAGGTCAGAGCCCCGGTGGTGCTCATGTCTCCCGACGCCCCGTCAACTTCTCCTACAGCACTGAGACTGCTGAGAAGTTGCGCGAAGCTTCCGAGAAGTTTGCCTCGCTGAAGTCCTTCCTTGCCGGAAAGGCCTAATCGAATCAATTGACATCGAGAAGTATCTAACTGATATTGAGAGAATGGAGGAATTAAGACGAGAACCAAAATTGGTGTGGCATTAAATGGAAGGATATAGGTTGTAGACTTGTAGTAGACTACCAGAGATGGTCCGCCAACACATAGCAAGTCAATCTCAAGAAGTCCTAAATATTGCGAATCCCAACTAGGAACAAATTTTATGGGATGTTTCAAGGTGAACTAATGAAGTCCTCATGTCTTCCGGCAGCACAGTAGTGAGAATGGGTCGTTGTCGTCAAAGTGAATTCTGTCTCAGTTAGTATGCGGAAATAAGCTGGCTTTATCAATGCGCCTTTCGTCCTTCGTACTTGAACATTCACAACATTCTGCCTACATCCATCTTCGACAACAGTCGTAAACATCAGCTGTATACCTCAGCTAAATAACAGTTATTTATTCTCAGCCAAGCAATTTGACTATTTATCCAGCTGCGCCTCGTGTTTTGCAGCAGAGACCAAATGACCACTGAGCCAGCGTTGACGTGGAAGACCTGACACCTTGGCACTGATGTGAGCAGCCAATCACTCCCGCACCTTCACGTCTCAAGCTGAGCCCCTGCATCTCTCTCCTGCTGCAACTTCCCGAACTCGTACGATTCACAGTGGGCAAATTATTCTCACTGGCAAAAAACAACTTTTATTCCCCCGACCGGCTTTTTTCTTGAAGTTTCATCGATCTTGCCTTTGCCTCTCCCCCACTGTAGATCTTGGTACTCTGACAACTTCAGGGTCCAGGGTCCACTGGCCTGCATGCAGCGATGTCCACCGAGGACACCCAAGCGCCTGAGCTGAGCCAGCGAACGGCTCGGGATCTGGTGAAGGAGATCGCGAAAGAACGCGGCTATCTTGGCGAAGAGCAGCTTGCGAAGATTGGAGACATTAATCCTGAGCTTAGGCGTGAGGTGGAAGAAGCGCTCCTTCGAAAAGATGAGATGATCGGCTCTGCCGTCTTGACGTAAGTACCAGAGGCGAATCTCAGCTTGTTGACAAACATCCATGCTCACATCAATACTAGACTTGCAAGAAACCTATACACAAGCAACGCCAGATTTGTCTTCGAATTGCTCCAGAATGCAGATGACAATACTTATAGCACAGCCATCTCCAAGGGGCAGGACCCGTATGTTTGTTTCAAGGTTTACCCAGACAAGGTCACTATTGAGTGCAACGAGAATGGCTTCACGCCTGAGAACCTCAAAGCGATCTGCGCGATCGGCAAGAGTTCAAAGGTTGGTGCCGCTGGATACATTGGAGAGAAAGGCATCGGCTTCAAGTCCGTCTTCATGGCTGCCTGGAAGGTGCATATCCAGTCAAACGGCTTTTCTTTTTCTTTCACGCATCGCAAGGGAGACTCCGGTCTTGGAATGGTTACTCCAGTGTGGGAGGAGACAGAAGCGCCCATGGGGGGGTCTTTGACTCGCATCACACTACTACTTCATACGAGTGATGATCCCGAAGAAGACGAAAGGCGACGCGAGACAATTCGCCTACAATTCCAAGACTTGCAGCACACTATTCTTCTCTTTCTACGGAAGTTACGCAAGGTACAGGTATCTTTCTTCGATAAAGACGACGTTGAAACATCCACCACTACCTATTCTCTTCATGGAAGCAACCCCGCGACCATCCGGAAGCAAACATCTCATGGTACGGAGGAACGGCAGTACCATGTCACCAAGCACATCGCTAAGAATATTCCCCGGAGCGAGAATCGAACATACTCAGAAGAGGGCGATCGCGCTGATTCTTCTACCGAGGTCGTGCTGGCGTTTCCTTTGACGGATGAGGGGACTCCGATTGTCGAGAACCAGGATGTCTTTGCGTTTCTTCCCATGCGACCGATGGGTTTTAAGGTAATTAAGGATGTCCCTCGAGTATGTGACGGAGAAGGCATGCTGACAGTCGTGATTCACAGTTCCTCGTACAGACCGATTTCGTCACGGAAGCCAGTCGTCAAGGCATCGTCGTCAGCTCCCTCCGAAACCGCGCACTTCTCAAAGGTATCGCCGACTGCCTCATCAAGGCCATCCAGGAGTTCTGCCAGCATCCGGCACTCCAATACCAATGGATGCGATGGTTACCCCAGCGAAATACTTACCCTTGGGACGAGTTCTGGTTAAGTCTCCTCGAACGGATCGAAAAAGGAATAGCCGACGTCAAGGTTCTCCGTACACTCGTCTCTGGACAGCTGAAATACATAAATAATGTTTGTCGGCTTCAGCCATGGCTGCGCGATGAGAATGGCGATCCTCTCTTCTTGGATCTTGATGAAGAGATGTACCTCGCCAAGGAGTACGCCGAAGATGACCTCAAACTACTGGAGCCTTATGGCCTCTGCAACGCCGATGCGCTAGCCCTGATTGATCGTATCGAGATGGACCTTGCGAAGGACTCCAAAGCATCGAGGATGAAGAGCGCCGACACAAACGATCAGTGGTATTCTCTTGCAGCACGAGCGCTTATGATGCTGGAGGGCTTGTTCGTCTTTCCATCGGTCAGCATACGCCTCAATGGTCTGAAGCTGATCCCGCTAGGAAACGGGGAATGGGTGTCTGCGAGCAGTTGTCCCCTTTATTATTCCCATTCTGAGAAGCTTGCTATCCCCGACGACCTTGGTCTGAGACTTGTCGACACACATGCAGCGGATAACCCCGATCGGCGCGCTTTGTTTGACAAGCTTGGTGTTATGGAGGCGCCGGTCAAAAGCATTCGGGCTCTGATAATGCAGAAGCCTATGACTCCAGTCGCGGACAAGTCTGCTCTTTCTGCCTCCATTGCTCACCTCCAGTTCCTGTATCTTTCTGAGGGTCTGATCGAGGATGCAGAGGTTCAGGCGTGCCTAAACGGCTTTCGCATTTACGATCGATACCTGCGAGCATTCCTACCAACTCGACACTGCATCTATATACCCACGGACGAGGAATACGGACCGCGTCGATTACTCGCAGCATGCGGGGACGCTCCTGGCTTTGATGCGGCGTTCCTGCACGATGGCTACTTAGCTGAGACGCCAACAACACCACAAGGCCTAATCTATGGTTGGGAAGAATGGTTGGAATTACGACTCCGTTTATACCGCCGCCTCAGCCTTGCAGTTAAACATTCGAAAAAGGGATTGCTTGTATCCCCTGAACTCCACTACCTAGAACGACATCGCTCCAACCGCCTTCTAGGCGCCTTGCAGCGAGCATGGGAGTTTGATGGTACTAGGACCGTAGCATGTGCCGACTTGCTTGAACAGGTGCGCGTACTGGAAGTTCCGTGTAAAGGCAGGGACGAGTTTTCTTTAGGAGAGCCCCTTTCAACGACTTACTTACCTTTGCCGGAACTCGAAGGGAAGGTTTCTCGATACATCGAGGATGAGGGTTTTCTTTTCCTAGACTTGGGCGAGCCTATTACAGCAAGTAGTTACACGGCCAAGTGGGGCTTCTTGGTTGACCACCTTGGTGTCGGCCATACTGACGACCTTCGGTTCTGTCTAAGTATCCTCAAGACAATCCGCTACAGTAATGCTGCAGCTGGAGTTCGTCGAAATGCTAGGATCTTGGATCTCTACGAGGTTATTCACGCTCGATGTCGGGAGGCTGACAGTTTCCTTGACGCACAAGCCGAAGCAAGGTAAGTTAACAGTCAAGGTGTCAAGTCATCATTACTAACAGATGCAGGGAAACGATCAAAGATGGCAACCTTGTATACATTCCTGCATACGAATCGCAATCCGCGACGTGGGTGTCGCCTGACAGGTGTCTTTGGGACGCGCGAAAAGACATGCAGACAGCATATCCCCTTGCGCATCTCTACCGAACCACGTTCAAACGATCAGAAGAAGACCTCGACATATTACGACAGTTCTTCAGGACAACCTTGGGCGTCGGGGATTGCTCTTGGGAGAATTACTTGGACGAGCTCCGGAAGTTGAAGGCTCTGGCGAAGGAGGACTTCGACTGGGTGAACGACATATACGAGTCTCTGGATCTAGAGAGAGAAAGCTTGATGAGTGATGATGCTGCAAAGCTCAGGTCGGGTTCCACTGCTGTTCCATAATATCCAACTAACAGCCATTCAGGAAAGCATTTGGGGAGGAGAAGTTGATCTATTTCAACGTCGGCAACGTCAGCCGCTGGTACACAGTCAGCGAGTGTCTCTGGTCCAGCGCTACACAGATCCGAGGCAGGGTAGCGCTCAACGATCTCTATCCCGACTTGAACGATTTCTTCGTCAGTTTTCTCGGTGTGCAAGAGCTCACACTCGATATGGCATATGACGAGCTTAAGGAAATGGGTGCCAGGGTTCCATCTCCTCCAATTGCTGCTGTCAAAGAGACAATTTGGGCACTCAATTCTTTGTTATCATCGACAGATCATCTACCTGACGAAGAGCCAGTCTTTCGAGGGGCAGTCTTCCCAGTGAAATACCCGAATGGTTCGGTGAAGCTGCAGTCGGGTCGTACGCAATTCGTGATCGCTGATCGCAAGGCTTTGGGTGACATCTTTGGTCCACGAGCCAAGACGTTGGACTTCACGCTCGATGAGATTCGTCGGCTACGACCATTCCTCTCGTGGCTCAATCTGGAATCGAGATATCTCTCTACTTCTGTTCGCGAGATCTCTACTGTGGCAGGTGGAAGTATGGACAACTTGCAGTCTCCGGGCCGGGAGATAAACCAGAGGGCCGGGGGTCTCTACAGGTACTTCGCTCTATTTAAATTTCTTCAATTGCCTAGCTAACCTATGTTGCAGAATCGCAGTCCATTTCAACAGCCCCCGAACACAAGACGACAACCCCGATCTGTACTGGCTCCTCGACGGCACCAAAGTCTACGAAACGGACGGCATCTCATCCGAACTCCATTTATCCCAAGACGGGCACAGTATAGTTCATATCCAGAACCGAAGCGAGCTACATATACGCGAACATGATGGTACCCTGACAGTTTATGTTCCGCGAGACCCCAAGGCCCAAGGATTTTGTTACTTCTCTGCTCTTCCACGACGTTTGCTTGAGTGGATGATGACGGATCCGGTTACACTACAAGCCAAACGCGCTGGGTTTGAGGCTGTGCAGATTGTGACGGCGATTTTGAATGCGCCGCTCATTAATGTCGCGCAGATTCTGGAGGCAGAGGGGATTATTGATGCCGCGATCCCAACAGAGTCCGGCATGGACCGCGACAAAAGGAACACCATTTCGCAAACAGACGATACCGGAGAAATTGAAGAGTCCGTAGTCTGCAATGAAGAGGGACAAAGTCATGGCGAGCCGGACTCTAGCGAAAAGGCGGGTGAATCTGCTTCTCAGCTTCCGACACAGCCAGAAATACATGAAGACGAGATTTCCAGTCGCGAGAGCTCAGTTATACAACAGTTCGCTGACATCAGATCACCCCCGACCTTGTTGGATCTACCCATTCGACAAAGAAGTCCCGCCACATCGAATCCTTCTGTCACTGGGCGAGTCTTCACGCCAACATCGTCAACAGCCGACTACTTCGACCAGGACAGAGGAACATCTGGACATCGCACGCCAAGATCAAACGACTTTGCCAGACAATCCGGAGGGCTCTTTCCCGAGCAAGCACTATCCGCAACAGCTAATCACCCGGCTTTTGTCTTCGGCTCTTCACCGGGCGTGCAATCAAGCTCTGCTTTCCAGTTCGAGGACCCGGGCGGTGCCACGTTACCCTCTACGATCGAAGACGAAGAATACTACCTGGTTCTGATTGACAATGTCATCTCTATCGCAAGTAGAGGGGCACTGACTGGTACGGATACTTACGATATGTCCGGCCTATTCAGTGCGCTACCAGACATTGAGGACGAGGACGTCAAGCTATCGCAGCGCTTCCAATCTCATGGTCCCCAAGAGCGAGACATGCGTATTGGAGCCCTTGGTGAACTATACGTAAGTCAATCTTGACTTCTATATTCAGAACATTTAACCAACATACACAACAGGTATTTGAGCTTCTTCTGAGGATGACTTCATCCCTGCCACGATTTGGCAGAGACAATTGGCAAAGTCAAATGAGACGGTTCATCAATGTCCATCCGAAATATTCCGACATGCAACCATGGACTGGCCAAGAAACCTCCGACATCGTCTACCACGATCGAAAGTGTGTTCTGACAAAGCATCTAGTAGACAAAGGACGCCTTTCCCTTACCTGGCTATCCAAGAAACCCCTGTACTTCATCGAAGTCAAGTCAACAACAGGCCACAGCCGCACTCCGTTCTACATGAGTAAACGACAGTATCATAGGGTGAGTACTGTCTGTACCCATGTTCTAGGCGTTATGCTAACGGGTGACCTTTTACAGATGCAAGAGAACCGTTCCGATGACCAACTGCGCTCCACTATGCCTATCATTTACATGATCGCACGGGTTTCCAACGTTGATAAGGCTAGTATAGACTTAAAGCTGTATATCGATCCAGAGAGTATGCGTCAGGAGGGGTCATTGGTCTTTACGCCCGAGACGTGGTCAGTTGTTCCTGGATCATGGACAGCTTGATGTGGATGTTCGTGGTCATTCATGTTATCCCAAAGCACCTTCCTGCTATCTATACCAGATATTACAATACATTCAGGATATATCTGTAGCTCACCAACCTTTGAAAGAGTCCGCCCTCTTCGCGCGGGATAATTACAGTTAAAGTTTTCCTCGACAAATGAACGCATTTGAAGCATCATGACATGCTTGCAAAAGGCCACTGCCCTAACATAAGGTTTTTATCGAGGCAAAAAATGATTTTCCTTGCTTGCTTCCTTCAGGAGTTTCCTTTCCTTTCACCGAAATCACAGCCACTCATACATGATACAGTTATCAGTGTGACTTGTTCAAGTCTCGGGTTCGCCCATTTAACCAGTCAAATCTCAATCGTTCAAAAGAACCCAGTAAGAGCTTGTTCTGTTCATCGGAGAACAATGAGGAGTTCGTGTGTTCAAGACAAAGTAACAAAGGCTGCCTGGTTTCGAACGTTCACTCCGTTAAGTGAAATCACCTAAGTTATCAACTGGAACACGACAAACAAAGGCTGATACATTGCCTTGTTCTTGGCACTGGGCCGCTCATTCCCAAGAACACCAAAGATGAACATGTCGAATCTGATGTCGGTCAGTTCCTTCCCGCTGTTCTACAAAATTATATAGTCCCTAACACTGCCATGCTTCAACGCTTTCTTCTTCTCCTCATCAAGCTTTCTCTGGCACTGCCATACACCAAGTACTACAGCAGCACTACTCACATCTCAACAGCATCTCTACGACACTCAATCTTTTTACACCCTACTCAACTATCTTCTACTACACTACCACCATCATGTCCGACAACCGAGCTTTGAACCTTCGCGGTCAGGACCAGGATAACTGCCAGCCTAAATACAACACCGCCAAGATGTCCGATGGTAAGGTTCTCAACCTTCGTGGCCAGGGCCAGGGTCAGGATAATGGCCAGCCCAAGTATCTTCTTGTCCGTGGCAGCAACTCTGCCGACTCTACCCCCGAGAAGTCGCGGGGTCCCTCGACCCGAAGCTCCCCCGAACGTCTGGAACTCCATGGATTGTCTAGAGGATCGACTCCTGCTTCCCGACCCCCTACTCGTAACGGAAAGCCCCTTGACCCTACCGCCGCACCTTTCCAGCATCAGTATGATGATGTGGCTTCGCAGCAGCGAAAGATCAACAGCGCGTCTCCTTCCCAGTCCTCCCAGCAGGGCGATACCAGCTTCTCTTCCTACGCTCAGCATCTCGAGAATGAACGTGTGGATAACTACCGCAAGATCAGCGAGATCGAGGACGACCTTGACCGCGAAGATGCTATCAGCGACTATATCTGGAACCAGCATGTCGACTGGTCTGCTGAGGATCTGCGCAAGGAGAAGGAACAGAAGGAGCTTGAGGAGCGACGCCAGCGATTCGGCAAGCACTCGCACTCTCGCGAAAACTCTAAGAAGTAAGGAGAGATTGCGACCGACTAACTGACATCTCTAGAGGGAGTTTCTGCGACTGAACGACTACACACTGGCATCCCAAGATGGGATTTTCTGCGGCCGAATACCCACTGACATCTCAAAGGGGATTTTCGCGACAGACGATTGGATCGGAAACAGCACGGACTGCATTTCCTTTGTTTTGAACATCTGCAATTGGACCATTTGGGTCTAGCGATATAGCGATGTAGCGATAGCTTTGTATTCTTGAGTACATTCTCTTGACTGACTTTAATAATTCCTCATTTGTGTGAAATATTGTGACCCATCTTGAACTTGTTATGCTAATCAGGTATTTCCCCCTTCTTCTTGGCTGACTCCGCGCAATTATCCGACCGTGTCTTCTTATGCCCAGCTTCACTATAAATAATCATACAATAACAGCCTGATTGAATTGGGCCTGAGAATAAACCATGTTGATTGTTCTGTAGTCCGAACAAGCTGATGCGGTGGGAGGATGAGGACCGGTGGTGAACAGATGAATGACTACAGGGTATTCCTTCAATACGACAGGGCGCATCCCACATCACAAATGGACTAGCCACGGGAAAGCCTCATAGGAGGAAGTACATATCTTCAAGCTAAGGTAATACTAGAGTACTTACCTGTTGATGGAGGTGCGGGTTGTTGACGTTGTACAGTGCATTTCTTTAATACGCCCCACTGTCCGGTCCGCAGCCGCTCGTCAATCGGCAAAGTGGATCCTTCGGCTCCGAGTCAAACCCGGAAGTCATGGCAGCGTCAGTATGACGCTCAAAGAGAAGCATCAACTGCAGCACTTGAAACAATCCATTTGGGCGTCCGATATCGAATCGAAAAACAGAAATGCCATAACGTGGAAAGTGCGAATCCATGACGTAATCTTTCAGTGTCTCTTAATATTTAAGAGCTACAGCTTCTCGAAGCACGTCACTCAATTTAAACAACGACGATCGCAAATCTTAACTTGACGACAAGCGCTATGACTGATAACAAGGATATTCCCGTTACTAACGATAGCATGGGGGAGCCTCTTTCGGGGAAGAACCAGATTCTTACTGCTGGTGCTGCTGTGACGCAGGTATGTTGAAGCTTGGTAGGATGGTCTTGAGCAGAGTTGATTCGTGGTAGGAGTTTCGACCTGTGAAGCATATTTGTGCGCATCTTAATGCGTTCCATGCGTACGCTGATGATCCATCGCGCTTTGTGGAAGCGAACCATTACTGCGCGCATCTGAGTATGTTCCTACCAGCTTCATCCATCCGTATTTACTAACACCCTTCAGACGAAGACGTCCGCCAATGTCTCCTCTACGACTCCGACGAACCAACTGCGCGCCTCATAGGCATCGAATACATGATCACTCCCAAACTCTATGAAACTCTGGACAAAGAAGAGCGTCAACTCTGGCACTCGCACGTCTACGAAGTGAAATCCGGCATGCTCATCATGCCGAACCGCGCGGTCCCTGAAAGTGCGTGGCAAGTCGCCGAGAACTACGAGATGGAGCAGGCGGTGCAGCTTTATGGAAAAGTATATCACTTGTGGCAGACAGATCGTGGTGACACGTTGCCGCTTGGCCCGCCAAAGTTGATGACGAGTTTTACGGCGGATGGACAGTTTGACTTTGAGAAGCATGTGGGTGAGAGGGATAGAAGGTTTGGAACGGATTGGAAGGTCAAGAAGGAGGCGAGGAAGGATATTCCCGAGCCGGTTATTCATGAGGGTGAGTATCTTTCAGTCTGTTCGAAAGAATGGTGCTAACAGGTTACAGACGCGGATCAAGCTTGGAAGAAGAGCAATTGAAGAAGACTTCAAATAAACCAAACCGCGAGATTAGGAGGCAAGAAAGAGGATTATCGCCGACCAGTCAGAAAGAAGACGAGACGCGTTCACCGCAAGACAGGTAGACCTAGTACGATCGGAAAGGAATAGTAAAAAGGCAATTGAGATTGTCCTAATGGGTATCATCTATTACTCGAGTTAAATGCATCATCATCGCAGCTACAGGCATCCCTTTTCCCCATGCAAGGGCAGAATAGGCTCACAAGTTGCTCCTACTTCCCAATCGTAACCTTCTGCGGCAACTGTTGCACTCCCTGCGCCTGCTGCATCACTCTCGTATCATGAACCTTTCGATCAATCACTCTGAAGCCAAACACACCCTCAAGTTCTCTCCTGGTCGCTAGTAACTTCTCCTGGACTTTGACCAGCTCCTCGGGTTTGTTGTCTTGTACAACGTGCGCCTTGACGTGAAGGAACCATCGCTTTTGCTGATCCACGGGTGTGAGTGAGTCCCATGAGGGGAGGCTGCCTAGTGGGAAGGATTGCTGCTGCTTTGACTCCATGGGGACGTAGTTCTCTATGGGTTGCAGGAAGTAGTGTCGTACTAGACAAAACTCTACTTCTTCTCGGTAGAAGTGATACACCTCCTCGATGGTTTCTGTCTTGAACCTGCGCCATGTCAGCAAGCATCGCAGAATCGCGGCGGTCGCACTTACGTGTGGTTGTTGTCGCGCATCAACGAAGGTAATCTCTTCTGCTCCCAAAGCTCAACCATCTTCCTCTGCGTAAGCAAAGGCTGCTTCCTCGGCGGATCGGGAAAATCCGTCCACCTCAGAATGCCCTGCGTCGCATCAAGATCCATCGGCGGCGCACCAGGTCCCATATCTCGCTCCTGAACCACATCATACCTCGTCTGCAGTATGAACGACTGCCGCGTCAAGTTCTGATGCAGGTCTTTCCACAAGAAGCCCGTCCCGGGCCGTATGGGCTTTTCTATGGAGCTCTGGTTGGAGATACCCATTGGGCGCGGAGGACCTTGGAAATAGAGGACTCGTTGGATGGATTTCCAGGGATCCATGTTAGTGAGGCCGCCTAGGATGGAGCATGCTGCTCCAAAGTCTTTGTCCTCTATGAGGGCTGTGAGGAAGATTTCGTGCATTTTTGAAGTGAGAGGGATTTGATCGACAGTGTCTGGTGAAATATACTAGTCCAATGACATGCTGGAAAGTTGAAGGCCTGGGAATGATAATGAACGATAAGCTTGTACTTTGTAGCGACAACTGAAGGTGAGTGGTGAAAGCTACCCCACCAAAGCTTGCTCGCGGAACAAGATGGATGGGAGCAAGCAAGAAGCTATATGATTGGGTTAAAGAGCTTGTACAGACCCACAAAGCGGAACAACTCGTCTTCCGCTCTGATCATCGCACGTGATTTCGCGATTGCCGGCGCGTTAGTACACGATGCTAAGAATGTCGTGATATTTACATTGAGCTATGATGAGTGATTAGTATGTTTGGTTACAGATAAAAGTAAACAGTTCCGGAAAAGTTCCGGGAAAAATCCCGAACTGAGTAGATAAAATTACAATTGTATATCTTATTTTCCTTGCATCGATTTCATCGAATTCCCACCCTTTTGCCAATTCTCATATTGGACAAAGAATGGTTTAGGTTAGGTGGACTGGCGCGGCCAAGCCAGCGTTGGCTCCTTAGTCAGGTCCGACCCTGCATGCACTTTACCGTGACAACATTGGAGATGCTTATCGCATCAGATAACCACAACTCAACCCAATGCAGCCCCTGTCGATAACTATTGGAACAAGATGCCTTCAGACGAGCAAACAAAGCGCAAGGCCTCTGATGCGCCTGTGTCTCCTCCGCCCCTCAAGCGCAAGGTGCAGAGCGGCACTACCAGTGAGTGCGCGATCCTTCGCAACAGCACCGTCTACGAGCTATCATGGCTACGACATGGTGGATACGATTGAGCTTCGCTAACATGACTACTTAGAGACTGCTGTAGCGAACTTCTTCACGCCCGCGTCACAGAAGCCCAAGGACCCTACTGTTTGGTCTGAACGAAGCCCCTACAATAACGATGATACCCCCGGGACGCTACTCGTCGGCCGATTCGAACCAGAGAAGAAAGAAGACAGAACAGTAAAGAGGAGGAAGATAGCTGCTTTTGATCTCGATTCGACCCTTATCTCCACGTCCTCAGGCAAGAAGCACGCGAGCAGCGGTACTGACTGGAAATGGTGGCACAACTCCGTCCCCACCAGATTACGAGAACTGTATCAAGATGGATACCGGGTCGTGATATTATCGAACCAGGCAGGATTGACATTACACTTTGACGCAAAGTACAAGGGCCCCAAAGGCAACGCGCAGAAACGAGTTACCGAGTTCAAACAAAAGTGTAGCGCCGTCCTCAATAGCCTCAACCTTCCGACCTGCGTCTACGCGGCGACCGAGCACGATATCTTTCGAAAGCCGAGAACTGGTATGTGGAAGGAGGTCTGCGACGACTACGACATCTCGGAGACCGATGTCGATTTGGAGAATAGCATTTTCGTTGGTGATGCAGGGGGACGCACCGCAGGTTTGGGGAAAGGTCCAGACGGGGTGAAGGCCGCGGCCAAAGACTTTAGTTGCTCGGATCGAAACTTTGCTCACAACGTGGGGATCAAGTACCTCACCCCCGAGGAGTTCTTTCTGGGCGAGAAAGCTCGGAGCTATGCTCGTGAATTCGACCTCGCCGAGCATCCCTTCAACGACGATGCTCAATCGGGGAGCTCCGCGGTGACATTCAGCAAAACTAACAACAAGGACATCATCTTATTCTGTGGGCCACCAGGTGCTGGTAAGAGTACGTTCTACTGGAAATCCCTCAAGCCTTTGGGGTATGCGCGTATCAACCAGGACCAGCTCAAGACTCGCGACAAGTGCGTGCAGGCTGCGAAGGAACATCTCCAAGAGGGAACCTCTGTCGCGATAGGTGCGTTTCCCCAAATTTCTACATTACCCCATCCCACCCCCTCACGGCGCTAAACAAGGATGCTTGCAGACAACACCAACGCCGATCCAGAGACCAGGACCGTTTGGGTAGAGCTTGCCAAGAAATTCGGCATTTCTATCCGTTGCGTGTGGTTCAAGACGCCTCTCCAAGTGTGCGAGCACAACAACGCTGTGCGGGCGCTGAATGAATCGCTGAACCCCGAAGCCAGATCTGTCTTACCCAAGATGGCATTTACAGGTTTTGCAAGCAGGTTTAAAGCACCTCAAGTCAAAGAAGGATTTGAGGATATTACACAAGTTCAGTTCCAGTTTCGCGGTACGGAGGAAGAGTATCGCATCTGGGGACGATACTGGATGTAGGCCCCACGTATCATGCGATTGCTCCTCATCATGCAAATTTATTTTTTGCTCCAAAATCTTTTTTTTCTTGATGGGGCATTTGAGGTTCAAGTCGCCTCCTCATGGCCATATTGGGGAAGGCGAACCGAAACATAGTTGCATCGTACGGAAGCGAGGATTAGTTAGCCTGGAAGGGGTCCGTTCCCACGCCTGTCTAGTCACTCACTGTGAGAAGGCGTCTGGGGTAGATATCTCCTCGGGGGTTAAAAGAGCTTCCGAGCGAACTTCGGGACTTTTGTTACCAAGACTCATATTGTACAATATTTTAATGAACATTGTGGACAATACAAGATGAAGTTTTACTGTTCTCTGACGTCTTGTTTTTCTGACAACAGACTTTTATTTGATCCTATGCGAAGTATTCTGAACAATATACGAGTATCCATATCCAACGTAGCATTCCCCATGGACCATGTTCATGTAAACGGAATTATTATTAAACCTCTTAGACCAGGGTCGCATCAGTTGTCGAACTAGGCACCAGCGAAAAAGCTCTGAAATGTCATCCATCTCAAGTCATCCACGCCTTAGATCCACCCGGTTACTCCCACTTGCCATGATCCTTCAACATCTAGTGGAGAAATACCTCGGTCGCGAGAGAATAAACCGGTCCGATTCACACCCCATGGCAAGTTTAAGCTACAAGTTCAAGCTTAATTGTTTGTTCATGCTCTCACACACGGACGGTGACCCAAGATCAGCACGCGGGGAACTTTTCTGGGGACGGTCAGTGTCTCACCAGAGAAAGTGGCATGATTGCGGAGATGAGATCTAGACCCGTTGTTTAAGCGTCGCTTAGAATTTATGGTTGTTTTCATGCTTCTTACTGTGCCTCCAATATCACTGTGTTTTCTTCTTGCCATGTTGTGTTTTTGTTTTGGAGGTTCGTTGAGGTTTCTTGGCTTGGGGATTTAATAACGGGAATTAAATGGTCTCTCCAATTAATGGCTGATGCCCAGCCGGCTCTGATCGACCTTGGCTCTTGGCAGAACGTGTTTTTGCGCTGTAGTGGCTGGGCGGGCGCCCTATGAAGATACTTGGCGCGGCACCTGTACAAGTGCATATTGACGTCGAAGACAACTGGAGGGGGGGCAGGTGGGTAACAGAAGAAATGCCCTCTAAGGCTTAGGGTGCTAGAATAAAGTAGCCTTGATGCTAGTCTAAGCTCGCATAAGGTTACCAAATTATTTCGTCTCTTCTACTTTCGGCGGCCAGTTCTTCTGACACCCTAACGGAGGGCTAGCCTGATGCAGGGAAGGGGAGGCTTCGGCGAACAAATTTGAGATCCAGGATTATTTTAGTCAGAGCTTTTAGCCCTTTCCCCATCTTCTCCACGGGCTACCACCGTTTTTAACGTGGAGGGTGGAGGAGCGCTTGAAATGGGGTCTCCGCTATTGGAGGAGAAACGATGCCCATTGACAGAAGAGAGTCAAGATCTTCGTATTGTATCTTGTTTTTGGGTCTGGGGAACTAAGTGATAGTCGGTGTAACGGGGGGAAATCTCGTGGGGGAACCCATGGGGAAGCCTACCCCAGTAGTCCCATGGTCATGTACATACCTGTGGTAACATTTGTATAAAGACCTTGAACCCTCACCACTCTTTTGGTCTCACTCATCCCCTCATCCTTATACCACAACCGCAACAATGGCAGGAGGCGTCAAGAAACCCGTCAACATCTTCAAGCTCAAGGACCTAGGCGAGCCAGCCGGCGTCTTCAACTGGAGACTCTGGTTCGCCGTTGTGTCTTTCGCTCTCCTCGGTGCAGCACGAGGTATTGACGAGGGTCTCATCTCTGGATCTTTCAACAGCAAGGATTTCCAAGAGAAGATTAACTATGAGAGTTATTCTGAGGTGGAACAGGCCAATATTAAGGCCAATGTCTCTGCTATGGTGCAGATTGGTTCTGTTGGTGGTGCTTTGATGTAAGTTCTTTGCCTCCTCTTTAGAAGATATGGATTTGGTTACTGACTTGGCTTGTGCAGCGCTTTCTTGATCTGTGATCGCATCGGTCGTATCTGGGCTACTCGTGTTCTTTGCTCCCTTTGGGCTCTTGGTATTGTCATCTTCATGATCGGCGGTGTCAACGGAAACCTTGGTGCCATCTACGCTGGTCGATTCATCTGTGGTCTCGGTGTTGGACAGACTCCTGTCGTGGGACCTGTCTACATTGCTGAGATTGCACCCGCCGCCATTCGTGGTCTCTGTTCTTGCATGTTCACTGTACGTTCCCATCTTCACTCAGCTTTATTCATGTCTAACTTTACCAGGGCGCTGTTTACATCGGTATCGTTCTCGCTTACTTCACCAACTACGGCTGCCATCTCAACATGTCCGACCACACACACAACCAATGGCTCGTCCCTACCAGCCTTCACATCATGATGTCCGGTCTCATCTTCATTCTTATGTTCTTCCAATCCGAGTCCCCCCGATATCTCGTCAAAGAAGGCAAGCCCGATGAAGCAGCTCGTGTTCTCGGCCGTCTTCGTCAACAGTCGCCCGAGAGCGACTACGTTGTCCGCCAGGTTGCCGAGATCCAAGCCGCTCTTGACCACGAGCTCGAGGCCACCAAGGGCGTTGGATTCCTCGGAAAGGTCAAGGAGCTCATCTTTGTCCCCTCCAACCTTTACCGTCTCTACATGTCCTCCATGGTCCAGTTCCTCTCTCAGTGGTCCGGTGCTGGTTCCATCACCCTCTATGCCCCCGATCTGTTCAAGATCATGGGTATCGTTGGTAAGCAGGAGGGTCTTCTCGTTACCGCCGTCTTCGGTATCGTCAAGCTCTGCGCCGCTGTTATTTGCGCTCTCTTCCTCGTCGATGTCATCGGCCGAAAGCGCGCTCTTCTCATCGGTATTTCTCTGCAGACCATTGCCATGATCTACGTCGCTGCTTTCCTCACCAAGATTCCCCAGCTTGGTGTTGATGAGGACTTCGAGCTTCCCGCCGCTGACAAGGGTGCTTCTCGCGGTGCTATCGCCATGATCTACGTGTCTGGTTTCGGTTGGGCTCTCGGCTGGAACTCCATGCAGTACCTCCTCACAGCCGAACTCTTCCCTCTCCGCATTCGAGCTCTCGCCACATCATGGGCTATGACTCTTCACTTCGCCAACCAGTACGGTAACTCCCGCGCTGTGCCCAACATGCTTCTCTCCGTTTCCAAGGGCGGTATCTCCCCCAAGGGAACCTTCTGGTGCTTCGCCGCCGTCACCTTCGTCGGTGGTATCTGGGTCTGGTTCTCCGTTCCCGAGACTAGCGGTCGCAGCCTTGAGAGCATGGATGAGCTCTTCGAGCTTCCCTGGTACAAGATTGGTCTCCACGGTAACAAGCACGTTGAGGAGCTTGACCAGGCGCGTGATGAGAAGCAGCGCTATGTCGAGGAGAGCCACGCTACTGGTGTTGAGATTGAGGGCCAGCGCAAGCAGGAGGCCTAGAGTAAAAATTGGTAAATTGCCATAACGGTTCTGGTATATAGTCATGAATTCTATGAACGCATGAATAAGTAATATTTTATTCATTATGATACATTTAAGATCCCCTCTTTCCAAAGTGACATCTTGTCTATAAATAGGACTTTCTGTCACCGAGATCATATATCCTGATGTTTGCGTGTGTATGTATCCACCCTGGCCTTTGCATACGTTTGTGTGATGGGGCTCCTAGAAACATGTTAGTATAATGATAGGCTATCCCGTGCTCTAGGAGAACATACCCATGGTGGAGAACTTGTAAAATACCATTGATTCTGTCTCGACTGATTCCAGCCTTGATCTGAGCCTTGAAATATTCGTGAACCCGCTGGAACATTCGTGCCTCGAATTGGGATTCTTTGACGATATAAACTTCCAACTCTCCCCAGTTGCATTTGTAGCCTTTCCAATACTGAAGTAGGATCGGGACTCTTTAGTATATAGAGCTGCTGCGACAGCTTGGACTTGATGGATGAGGGAAAAGTTGAACGTCATCCTTCATTTCTAGGATAGTGCTAGGCTATGGTGCTTGGTGACCATTGATGTATGAGATATAATTGCTAGGAATGGTAATTCCCTGGAATATAGTCAAGAGCTCTTCCGATGTCTTTATAGACGTCATTTCGGCATGCTCTGTTTGCCCGTAGCCCCTTAGGTGACTGGAACGCAGCGACAAAGCCACCGATGCTTGATGCTGCGGCCCTTGAAAGCAAGATTGCCTGTTGTCGATCGTGGAAGCCGATGCTGGCGACGAGTCATAGCTGCCTCTTTTGAAGCTATATTGTAGATGGTTTGGTTGACACAACTACAAGTTGCAGGAGGCTGACCTTCCGTACATATAGCTAAGCCCTCAACTGAGCAATCAAATAGAGAAAAGAAAAAAAATATTATCTATGTCGGCAGAGGGAGGGTGGTATATAATGGCTTGAATCAAGCGCACAGGTAGTGCATCAGCCGAAATAAGAATAATGCTCATGTCGCCGATATATATAAGACACAATGCATTGTCTTGGAAAGAGGGACTGATATATCACCAAGGCCAAGATGGTTGACTTGACGTCTTTGTAACGGTACAAGTTCTCTGCGCAAATGGTATTTGCGCGTGACGGGTTTTCTCACAAGAAAGGAGGGAAGGGGAACGGAGGGCAAGTTTATCGTTGTTCTCATCGTCTCCGTTGGTATTTCTCGCGGCGTAAGGACACCCAAGAACCAAGTTGTCTATATATACTTGCAGTGGCACAGTTGATCCTTGATGTAATATTTCCCTCAACCATGTGCATCAAATCGATGACGTTTACCAACTGCGTTCTTGACTCCTGAAATTATGAGTGAAGAACCTCGGACACTTGGTTCAGAAGCTGCTTAGAGCTTGACTCGGGCGTGGCCAAAAGAAACGTATAAGGCTGTACTGCCCAGCAGGTTTAGCTTGACCGAATTGGAAGCTTACTATCTCTGTTTATATCGTTCTCCCCACAGGTTCGTAGGCGAAATGCTCCTTGACAGGGCGGCCACGCCGGTGGTGAACTTTGGAGCAGTGTAAAATGGGGTATTTCCTATCCACATATACGCAGAGATCTTCGTGTTCTGGTGTTCGTATATTGACGCTAAGGCAATAGTACCACACCTATTCCGGACAGGAGTCAGACTGAAAGGAACAGGGGCGATTGCGGTGGCGTCGGAATAGAGTAATGGACTTAGTCAATCCCAAGGGAGAGACAGCCACAAATATATGTATTTGGTTGGAAAGCTGGCGGGACGGATGTCATTTCGGCTATGTGTTTTGCCGATCAGGCCCTGAATCTCCTTTTTCCATCGTAGAATGTCGTTTTCAAAATCTTGTTCGCAGGCCCTGTGAGCTCTCGAATTGAACCCAAATGTTCTTGTGCATCCTGAGTCTGAATGTTCAATGACGAGAAGGGTTTCCGAGCTGACTTGATCTCCTTGTCGAGATTTGATGGTATTCAACCTCGTTTGACTTTCTTGTGTTGTATCATGTTGCCATTTTCATCAAACTGCCTTTCCTCCCCCCATTTGTGAAAGTAGCTCCAATATATATGGCATCTGCCACCGGGGAGTAATGACCCCGCTGGTAGATCAATTATACAAGCGACTAGGGCTCTCAAACTCTGACTATAGGACGGGGTATCATGATCAGTGAAGGTCATGACTTTGTCGCCACTCCACACGCTGACCGGTTTCTTGTCAATATACCTGGCTTTGTGTGGATATATGCATGTCTCAGCAATACTGACTTGGACGAAGCAGAGCAGTATCAGTCAAAGCATCTTGGCTGGATCTCTCCTCAAAATCAAGGAATTATTTGCTGCCCCATGTATATATATTGAAACCAGGTGCAGAATTATTCCGAACAATGTCTTTCTTTGAACTACCCCGAGACAAATTGGCCACTCGAAATCGTCGGCATTGGACGTTTCGTTGCTGAGGTTCAACGTAGTCACTTTGACTATGATGAAGAGCCACATGTTGTTCGGGAAGATTGGCGAAACGCTGCTCGGCACTGAAGCGCCTTCGAGTGTCGGATCTGACAACAGTCGACTGGTCGGGCTCCTGGGGCATGTATATAATGTTGCTTGGTTGAGACCTTGCCGGAGAAGTATAAGTTCCACCTCCCTCTTCCGCGCGGAAGAGTCTGCGGTGTTCGCATTGTACGACGCAGGTGCATATCCGTGTATATCTGCCTGAAAATCTGGTGCCCTTCACAGAATGTACAGCTAGGGTCGCTCCTGAGTGTATAGTATAGATCTTTGGATTAATAATCCATATGCGACATTGGTGTGCCATATAGTCCCCTGGCGTCTGGTCCCGATGACTTCGTGTTCGTTCCTCCAAAACCCAGTGCAGACAGCAGTTGACGTCTCGTACTCGTTTCTACCATCCCCAGTATTCGGTATTCCTCGCCATAATCCGAATCCGGTTCTCCTTCGAGAACAAGTCTTTTGGGTCTTGAACGATTAGCTCTGCCTAGTATCTTTCTTGCAGACGTTCCAGATCCTCTTCTGTTCCTTGAAGCTGCTCCATGTCTTCTTCAGATTCCTCGGGGGATTTCCATCGTCACTCATGTCATAGGACTCTGAAAATATATATTCTTGGACCATGCAATTCCAGAATTGTTGACAGTTGATGTGCTGCCTTGGGCATCTGAAGCAGTGGAATGACGCGGTTCATCCTCTTCCACGGAGCCACAATGCAGTTTGGATGTAATCGCTTCATGAGCCCGTGTGTCTAATGTGGAACAGGATCAGAGGAACATGTGTCAAAAAGCACCATGTTGATTACTTCTCCAATGAGCACTAACGTCGCTAAGATCAGCGCGGTTCCTTGGACTGTTGACGTTGAATATCAGCTTCAGTCTGGCCTGGGCCACCCAAACACCAAGACCGTATTTTCAGGTGATTGAGGGTGCATTAAGATAATAACTTGCCGCGCGCCTTCTGGCACCGTACCATTAGCTGCTCCAGCTGATGGCCAGTTGCCCAGCCGCATCTCCTCCTTCGAAGGAATGACGTTGAATGGGCCATGTCGAAGACTGGGGCAAGTCAACTCTCTATATATATTGATAGTCGTATGCGGCGTTCCATGTCGTGGTGTTTGTAGTCAAAATATAATATATCGGCAGAATAGGGATGCTGTTGTAGATGTCTTCATGCCTTGCAGTGACGCGAAATAAGCCAAAATAGGGACAGACAGATAGAAGCGGTCGCATGGATGCACACCAGGTAAAAGGAAAATAACAATTCCACCACAGACTAAACCAAAGATAACCACCTACTCCACTTCCTTTCAGCAAAGTCGTCATCGCGTTATGTCGATCTCTTCTTTGCACCAATTTGTATCGAGCCGACCACAGAACTGCCAGTTTGAGTTGATGCTGTGATGCCAATCAATCCAGATGCCGATGTGATAACAATGGGAACTGGTCCGCAGAATCCCACCACCCAATCGTCCCTTCCAATGCGAAGACTTAAGAAAGATAGATATGCTGTCTGACTAAAGACATGCGTCAGTAAAATCCCAGACAGACATAGAATTTGGTGAAATATACCCTGTCGCTCGACTGAGGTCATCGCCTCGCCAGAAGACGACCCCATGGCTGAGCTACCAGTCACTGACAGGTCGTAGAGGCTTCATGCTGCAGCTCCTGAGTCACACGAGACCCGTCATGTATCTATATAGAGACACTTTTTATACAACCAATTCTCCTTCTGGGCGTCGATCAATATAAGTATAGGTTAAAAGGAGAGGTTGCCTTAACACGTTCAAGTCGAAACCCTGCCACGCACCACTGTGACAGTTGGTGGTAACCTTTTGTGATAGGGTAAGCGGCTCCAGAAGAACCAGACAACGCCGAGCTTTTATACAAGTCTGTCTGTCGATCCGATCGAAAGTCTGGTCCATGATTGTTCCGTTCCAGTGCCTGTCAAGATAGACCCCAATATGGCACGCCTTGCGCAAGTTCGCGCTCGCACCCATTGTTTGTGCGCTGGCGACAAAGATTACCGTCTCGGACTTGGGCCTGGAGTGATATATATAAAAAGCTTCCATAATCCCAATAGGCGCAAAACGAAGATGACGGGCAGCAACAGGAGAAATAGTGGCGATTTTCTTATCTTGTCTTGTGCCGCAATAGTTGGAGTTTATTTACATTTTTGCGACATAAAGCAAAAAGATTCCGCCTAAGAAGGTTAGTATGTAAAGATTGTTCAGAAGAGGTAGTAAGTTCAGAGGGAGGCAGGAGGAGGAGGAGGAGCAGGATCGTAGGTTCGGCGGTAGGTTCGATTGGGCCCAATGTCTGGTCGTCGTCGTGTCTGTAGGTTTCGCTTCTGGGAACTCTAACCTTATTTTCGATTCTTTTTTTTTTTTTAATCTTCTTATATTTTCTTATATATCTTCTTATATCTTATATATGGTCTTTATGTTGGTAATGCTTGGTTGAGGCTTGAATGTGGTACGGTATACAGGGTATCCTGGATATCTGTGGTGTTTTGTGTTGGAAGCTGGTTTTGTGGGGAATCATTTCGGCTGTCTCGTGGACAGAAGTCGTGATTATGTAAGTCTTGTGACTTTTTTTGTAATTTTGGACGCTCGAACGGAGTGTTGGTGGTTAAGGTTTGGTTGTGTCGAAGGCCGTACCGCTTTACGATGTTGCCGTCTGTCTGTCTCCGTTCGACAATGACCTCTGTGTTATTCTCATATATAAGCTTGGTTGTTGGCAGACAATCTTGAACTCTGATAGCTTATCTGCGCGTGACCTTGTGGCCTCTGTCGGTGGGTTGTTGTGAAGGCATTGCATGGAAAGTTAAAAAACTGAGGGTGGATATGATAGGGGGATGGATGCCTGATCTTTCCAACCTCTTCGAGCCCTTCGTAAAATAGCCATATTGAAGATCAGGTAAGACCAGCCGCTGTGCTTGCCATGTTGTAAGATGGATTGCTGAATCCGAGAGAATGTCTGGCCCCCTTTTTGTGGTACCGATGGCGATAGGAGTTCTGACCAACTCATGAATCGAGCATGATCAATCACGCCGAGGCCCTCCAAAATGTGATATAAGTTTAAGCTTGTCACGGCAAACATTTTCAGGGTAATTCGAGCCGCTCTGCTTCTTTGCAGCTACAGGTCGCATTTCTGCCCCCAGCCCGAGTGCCGGCGTCATAAGGGATACCGTCTATACTTTGTCTGTGCGATCCACTCTTCAGTTGCCGCAAATGGCAATGTGTGTTGATGCAATAGAATCCATGAGATACTTCTAAGCTGGACGTGGGTTTCGTAGGTCTGGACCGGGAGACGGATGTCAGTGTTAGACCGTCAAGGGTTTGGGTAGACACTCACATCTTGCATGTCGAGAGGACTTGGAGGGCTGAACTTCGGGTCTGGTCATTTACCTGAACTTGGAGGTTGAAGTCACCCCAGAGCTTAATTTCCTCTGCTGAATCGGTTCTGATCACCACTGGCTTGACCTGAGAGCTGACCCTGCCTTCGTCGGACACCGTGAAGGGGGCCCAGAGCTCTTGCATCCTTTTCAGTTGATCGTTGTTTTCGGTCCAGTACTCCTGGAGGCTGTTGCTTTGTAGATGTTAGTATTGGTACACTAGAGGAGTAATAGGTAGATACTTACCCGTTGCAAGTCCAGACGGAAGTTGATATTGCTGAAAAATGGGGTCGATGCGGTAGATGGCGAAAAGTATATATATAGCATGCTCCGATAAGAAATGTTTGTGTTCCATCAACAACACCCCATACACCTCCATTGTATATATATCTATAGAGGGGAGGGAGAACAGTAGGATGCACAGAATATCGTCGATGGTGGTGTTCCCCTGAGTCTAGCATCAGCGCACCGACCAACCGAAGCCGCAGTCAGTCTGCCTGGCGCTACTTCGGGCGGCATGAGGGATTGCGAAATGGTGTTGTAGAGACGGCCCAGTACGGAATATCCTTGACAACCGATCTCGGTTTGGCCAATCATTCACAAGATCAACTTCGATGTCAGGTTGTCGGAGTAGTCGGGAGATATTGTTGACAGGGTGCCATGCTTCGCGCGTCAAAGATGTAGGATCCGACCAAGGCCAGTCCTCCTGGAGCCACTAGACGTAGCTACATCATTCTGACCCAATAACCATCGGCGAAGTAGTTAAATGGAACTGCGCCGTCAGCAGGCTCGGGGGCGGGCGCCCGCAATACGACCGCGGGCCAGCTGTGAAGCTCTGTCTTTGGAGACTCTTCAGCGTTGCAGGAGGGGCAAGATCCTACTGGCAATAGCAACCTCGTCTACTGTCTTCTAGGAGAACTGCGCCGCACCGTGTATCCAGTATACTCGAGTATAACGCAGGCCATGAATGGTTCCTGGTACACTCACAATTATCGGTAGTTTCATCGCATAATCGCTCTCAACTTTGAGCACTTCCAAGTTTGCTGCTATTCAGTGTTTCATCTATTCGAATTCTTCCTTTTTTGAGGCGCTGTTGAGGGCCAAACAACCGACGTAGCATTACGTCCGCGTTCTTATGTGTACCACCCTTAGGGTTAAGGCATGCGGCTGCATCGAGCCCAGTGGGACCAGAAACATCTCGGTAGAGAGGACATCGGGGACCACTGAAAAGTATAGAATACATCTATCTCTGCAAATGTACCTTCACTAGACTAAAGCGACAGGACCCGTGTCAGCTTCATCATCGGAATCTCCGTAAGCGACGGGAGCCTAAATGCGCGCACGTCGTATGATCACAGAAGACACAGCGCCAATTGGAGAAATTCGCAGCGTAGTCTCTCTACCTGACGAGGCGGCGCTTCGACAGTGCACCGAGGTCACTCGAGTGCCCTTTGATATCATGACTGAGTAAAGAAAGAGGAGAGAGCGAATGAAATGTGAACGCAAAGGGCAAAACACGGAAACAAGCCCGGCCGATCTGCTTTCCTTTCCCTCCATCCTGTTTGCCTGGACGGTTCGCGCCCTTGAATATATAGATGCAGGCAGCGAGATTGGAGGTCTGTCGCGGCGAGTGCTATCGACATCAATCATGGAAGAACGTCAAACAGCTGTGTCGAAGCATGACCATGGGAGGCGAAGGAGTGAGCCTCGGGAGAATATCGACAAACTATAACTTGATGAACTGATCGGCGCAAACACCCGTCCCGAGTTTGAGGAAGGAGGAAGGGCGTTTAGAGGTCCAGCCGAGATGCTTCGAGGTCTCATTTGCCGACCCTATGTAGTATATATTCGTTGATATCGTTGAAGGCTTGCCTGGTTGGCGACTGTTCAAGGTTTCAGCGACACGACAGAATTGGGTTCGGGAAGAAGAATGGTATCGCCACCATGTTCGTTGATTGGGTGGGCGAAAGCGGGTGTTGTTCGATTATTTCGAGTATGGTCTCTAGAACTACCGACGTAGTAAGACACATCGCGTTTTCCTGTAGAATATTAATTCGAAATTAAACAAGAGTAAAAGAACTGTTTACATCTCGAAGATGGCCCTTACATTCCTCTGCTCGATATAATCCACGAATAACAGCAAGCGGAAGTCGTCGAGCTGCACTAGAATGAAGAATCAGCCAACGAGCTTCAAAGGAGAAAAGAAGTAGCTCACTTGCATTGGTACGTACCACCAACAGATTCCACTGCGCAGCTGTCTTCGCCTGCATCGGCCTATGTTTCAATTGACAACTATTTCTCCCCAATGCACACTGGCCTCTGAAACACTTTCGTTCAATTTCACCCATCCACTGGTTGGATTGCGATCCTTTCAGAAATGGCTGGGCAGCCCCGAGACGAAGAAAGCCCAGTAGGCCTTGTTGGCCCACCCGTGCAGCGTCGGATTCAGGGCGAAAAGGTTCTCCGTTATGTAATATGTATATAGAATATAAATGGTCGAAAGACGGGGGAGAACGCCCGAAGGATTGGGGATATGTGTGCCATTTCGACTTTATTGTGAAGACTTCCAACCTGCCAGTTTGAGCCAATATCAATTCTCGTTCGACTCGAAGGTAGGAAGCTGGCTTCGTGTGTGTTTAGCATATACACGTCATGCCCACAGTCCAAGCATTCGGGAGCAAGAAGCCGGAGAGGTCCTCATGCTCAGTGACCAGTTGGCGCAGCGGTGTAATATATAAACAAGGAAAACGAAGTCTTCTTCCTTTATACCAACGCTTCCCCAATATATAATCGTCCAGTATACAAGGTAATATAGTTGTGAAGATTCCAGGATCGGAGAGGATCCTAGTGTGGTTCAGTGTTGATATCAGACCCTGCCTTCTCCAACTTGAACTTGGAGTGTACCAGAATCCCAGGCGCTCAGGTATTGGACTAGTTCTGAACGAATCAGCTGTAGGAAAAACTCTCGCATGACACCTGATATGGGTTTGTGTTATCGCCTCGTCGCCCCGAACACGTATCTCTCAAATAATGAGCGTTTCGGGGGATCAGAGCAACTATACCATTCCCCTGGCCATTCTCGAACGAATTGGTCCAGATTATATATATTTCAGCCGGCATGCGGTACCTGGCAAGATCTGTCCGTAAAGACATTAAGGATTCGCAAACAGGTATCGGGTCAATATGTTCAAGGCCGCCTTGCTCATAACTAAAGCGAAGTATCTTGATGCCGCCCTGGCCTCAGCGCCAGCTGGAACGAAAGCCCCCATGTTGCGATTGTAAGGTGAGAAGATACGCGTTATTGAGACTTTCGAGTTGGATCTGGCATATGTTGGTGAGAGACTACGCCGGTCCCGAAAGCCATGTGATAGCCTTGGATAACTCGTCCTTCGATCGCCGGTCCTCATCTGGTTCATCTTCCTCTCGTCGATCTTCCTCGCGCCAGTGCTCAAGCACCGCCTCCGGATGCAGAAGGGCTGGTATGGCATCTACGCTCGCTCCCTGTTTGGTGGAATGCTTTGAAGGTCTTAATGTGCCATGCCGATATATTCTGAAAAGTTCTCTCTCCAGAATGGGGTGGACGTCTAGTCTCTTGCCCCATCCGAGCTGCGAATGAATTGATAGATGTCTTGGGAGACGCACACAGCCACAACGCTATGTACTGTTGTCCGGCGCGAATCTTGAGCTGCTCCATTGAGTTCACTGCGATAACAACCAGCTTCATCTCGAGTGCGAGTTCGCCCTTTGGAGAGTTGACGATGTGTCTTCATGTTTCTCGTCGGCAATTGCTGCGCTCGTAGGTCTCCCATTAATCTTTGAGCGTCTCGCCCGATAGGTGCCTCTGCAGCCATTCCGTTGATCAAGGGGGCTAGGTCAGCAAAGGTCGGATTGGGCATAATGTGTATTGAAGTATTAACATCCCACTTTTTTCGAAGTCCGTAGCCCAACTAGATGTCGAGACCTGCGGTGTAGCGGTCTTCAACTCTCAATCCTTGCTAAGTAGCGTCTGAGCGGGCTGATATATTAAAATAACTTTCCTGGTCGCGTGGGCTAGTTGTCGGTCCCAGAGAATGTGACGCATCTTGATAGCAGCGAGCAAGAACTCGACTTTCATGTACCTGTTTCATTCGCGAGAGTCATGTAGGTATGCTTGACATCATCCGCTCCACGACGACACCATCTCGGGTGGAGATCATCGTTTCCGCTGTCGTCGCCGTCGTTATCCCCGTGGTACTCGTGGCCTTCGTGAGCGAATCGACGACTATCAAGCCAGCTTTCGTGAAGTCACTGTGCTGGACCTGAATTGCTTGGGCCGCTTGCAACGATGTCATGCATGTAATTCACAAGTTCCCTTTTGCAACGATCATAGAGGCAGAGCGTTATGTCCATTGAAAGTCAGTGAAGCAATGTTCGGGTCGTACTGAACCAGGCAATCCAAGTCGGAAGACAGCGATTGTAGGTGTCTGACTCATGGCGGAAAGAAGTTTATATAGTTTTGGAACAGGCCACAAAATGGATGGGCTGTTTCTTCTTTGAAGAAAGCAACGGATAGCGGCGCGGGGCATTACAGTTTTCCACTGCCCCATCGTGGCTTTCGAGTCGGCCATGAACGTCGACATTTCGGGTTTGTCATAAACTCTTGTTGGGTCGCAAGCTGTTTCTCACCATGTCTTGGACGATCATGACGTTTCCTCCGGAGCAGTTGCGTACAACGCACACAGCGGTGCTTCCTACCCACAGTCCGTGAGCTCCTTCTTTCTTAGGTCGGCCCAATTCACTAATGGAGGACGGTTGAAAGGATGGAGAAGGGCAGCTCCATTATGGTAGGAGGCTTGTGTTGCCTAAGGAATAATATATATAAGTCGACTGAAATGTCAGCTATAAGCGATCTCTGCATCACAACTGGCTGTTCAATGAAAGAATAGTGCTTCTTGACTGAAGCGATCTGTTCTCTCGTATGTTTTACCGTTGCTGTATAATAGTAGAGTATATTCCATCGTCGTAGAAGTAAGAATAAATCCTGATGATATAGCCTCAAGATATTTATCGGTTTGTTCCCATTTGGACTAAGTAGATCTCTGTTCAAGCCGAAGAGATTCCCCATGTCTTTCTCCAGTCCTTTGAGCCTCACGTATGATCGATGCTGGGCATGAATCACTGATCCCAAGAGCCATCTTATAGCTCACAGTCACACTTAGGCGGATCTGGTAGCGAATTCAGTTTTGCTTTCGAGCCTTCGTCAAAACCAGCCGTCACCGCACCGAAACCTGAGATATGTAGGCATAGATTTCGAGTGTTCAGATGCAATCAGAATGGCACCAACGAACACTTGTTAAAGGCGGTGTCGGGGTAGTCCGTGAAATGCGGTGTTGTTGTCCCGGAAGCCATGGTGCTTGGTTCGTCGTGTCTTAAGGTCTGCCGGACAGTTGTCCAGGCTCTTTACGTACGAAACCAGCTGCTTCCTGCCGAGCATTCGGATGGACATGTTAATAAGTATTGGCTTTTTGCCGAAAAAGACTGGCGTATCAAAGGATAAGTGGTCGTTGGCTTCCCCGTACGCCTAGGGCATTGAGTTGACGGGACAGCACACAATCGAGGGCAGGAACATGACGTTGGGGTCAGGGTTAGGAGACGTAAGTTCATCGTGACATCGCCAAACCAAATGTTCTGCTCATCTAAACTTCCAGGACCAAGACAGCACTTTCGACTGCGATTTTTCGTGCCGTGAGAAGGTCATGGTCGGACTGATCCTCTGTCTGTTGATGATGTTTATAACACTTATATATAGAAGATAGGTTAAATGATTCGAATAAAGAAACGCCGTTTGGCAACTGCTGTTCTCAGCATCTTAGAGCCACTTACAGTACGTGAAGCCCGAAACAGTACGTCCGGACTTGGGGCCGTGGCCACGACCACATTGAAAGTTCGTCATTCACTCATTGTTGTGAATCGATTGACGGAGAGAGAAAAGCCCGTGTAGGTCTTCGACCAGCCCAGGTCTGTCAATTTCTTAGGTTAACAAGACCTCTTAATGGGCAGCTATCATGTCCACACAGGGACCGCGGTGTATGCGTCTTCCAACTGTTGAAATAGCCGTGTGATGGTATCATTGGCGCCGTTGTCGAAAGCTGTTCTGCTGGGCGGTTCTCTCTGTGAAGATCTGGGGAACAGCGGCGACGTATGAGTTTGACAGGCGCGATACCAAGGGTCCAGGATGTGCGTGTTGACAAAGGAAACTGAAAAGAATGTTCACCATACCGCAGAAACTCTCAAGACAGTCAAAGCCTTCGCCGTCTCTACGGTATGTGTTTCCTTTCGTCAGAGTTCTCTTTTGGTAACACGGTCCAAGTATAGTCTTTCCGCTGTTAGGTAGGAACATTGCCAGGTGTTGGGGTACGCTCATCAGCTACTGCGGGCTTTCAGTAGTCGGACAGGAAGGAGTGCCGCTCATCAGACGGCAAGGGAAGTTGTTCAGTGACCTCGTCACTTGCCATTGCTGTCACCAACCAGCGCGCTGTTCAGACACGGTCGGCAAGGTGGAACACTCCGCTTGTGGCCATACCTGGGATCAACATGTTAGTACAAGCAGCAAAAAGGAGAAAGTCAATGCATACCAGCGAGACCACAGCTCCGTGTAAGCCAGCCGGTGGTAATCCAGGAAGAATAACGTAAACGGGAAAGCAGTAGTTGGTCTACAGGCTTGAGTTAGCGAAGCCGAACGACGAACTGCTCATAGAGGAAATGGGTTACGTACCTGGGATGACAGGGCCGACCAAACATGTATATAGTATAGGATTACAGCTCGCTTTGTGTCGGTCGAACCAATGCCTTGCCCCAGAAACCCAAAGGGACAATCATAGGGGATCTGGAGAAAGATAGTAGATTCCGAGACCTTGATGAAAGTGCCGGCTGTTAGTAGCACCAGGGGATAATCCAGGTCCATCACGGGAAACTGATCATCATGCAGGCCTTAGGGGTCGCGCTTTCGTTCTGGCGTCGATGCAATCAAAACCGAAGTTACCTTCGACTTTGGCCTCCATTTCTGTCTTGAGGCACTGATTGCGAGTGACAATGCTTTAAGCCAACCGAGATGTGCCCTGTTATATGTCAGATTATCTCATGGTGTATCAGTCATACATGAAGTACTCACCTTCTTGGGAGTTGGCCAGTGTTGAATAAGCCATCTATCCAACAAAGCCCACGGAAGATCTGCCGCTG
This sequence comes from Fusarium humuli, assembly GCA_004366955.1. NCBI lineage: Eukaryota > Fungi > Ascomycota > Sordariomycetes > Hypocreales > Nectriaceae > Fusarium > Fusarium humuli. The sequence continues at coordinate 3,887 of QHKN01000256.1, read as the reverse complement.
TTGACATTGTGGCTCCCAGTGGGTTGTCATATATAACATCGCAGAACTTCAAACAATGAAAGCATTGGGCACCAAGAGAGGACATCCTTTGTGATGGGCTTCGAAGTAGCTGCAGGTTTCACATCTCTTCTTTCTTTGCTCCAGTGCAATGTCTTCTTCACACCGACACTGGTTTGAAGTTGTGTCGTATGAGCTAATATATAATAATATATGCATCAGAGTCCTGAGGGTCGAAGGTTCGCCCCAGCGACCACACTTGTGGTCTCTAAGACTTGTTCTTCTTTTCAAGGCCGGGGAGATGAACAGAGCCTCCAGCTCCTTGGTGTACTGGTATCGACTATATATTATATGCGGAGATGTTAGTGATAAGAAGTGACAAGTGCATAGATCAACTTACAACTGGTCGCATTCGACCGGAGGCCTGGTGAGGGAATATGCTTGCCATAATACAGACGAAGCTGTTCATCCGTCGTGAAAGGTGAGCTCTTAGGAGCAACTGGGAGCTCGACTATGACGGCACCAATATATAACATGGTCTTCCGAGACTTGAGAATGGTGAGGTCTGGAAAAGGGGGGATGCTGGGCTGTTGGAAAGACTGGTGGAAAGGCAAGCAATTTTTGCGCTTCGCTGTTCGCTAGTGCGTATATATATGCGAAGATGTTAGTGATATGAAGTGAGAGAGGTGTAGGAGTTGACTTACAATAGGCTGATCCGCTCAGTCAAAGATGAGAGGCGCGAACGAAGGGGCTCAAGCCGTACCGCGGATGGCGGGAAAGCAGGCCATCTTCTCGACGTTTCTCGTTGATGCTGTCTACATCGTCAGTCGTTGAACAGAGATATTATGTAGTAGGAGTGACAACAGTACAAGACTTGACTTACAATGACAGGGCTACCACTGAGTACTCTCTTGTTGGTGTGGGAGATGGGTAATAGCGAGAAGGCGAGCAATCGCCACCTTTCGCCAATTCGGTATGTAGCCTATGTGAAGCTGTTAGTGATGAATGGCAATAGTGCAGGACTTGACTTACAACGGACCACCGCTAGTTGCTTGGTGGGTGAAAAGGGGAATCGCGAAGAGGCGAAGGATCGCCTCACTTCGCCGTTCTTGGGCAACCTGGGACGCCCAGCGAAGATGTTGTATAGTAAGACTTGGACGTGGTGATAGGACCAACAGGAAGCAGGACTATTGGGTCTCCAAGCTGGGCAGGAGGGGACAATACCCAACGTAGATCTTGGAGGGCTGCTAGAGTAGATAGTATATAAGAAAGAACAGGTGAAAGGAGATCAAAGTATTGTAAATAAGAGGAGATGAGAGAAGAAGAGGAAAGAGGGGGGAGAGATCTTGGGAAGGAACAAGGGGGTATTTATACTCGGAACGGCTGATCCTTGCTTCTGCGGATAGATACATCTCATGAGTCATTAGGATAGCAATTTGCCTGATATTGCTTCATCTGGAATAGGATTGCGGTAGTTTTCTGGGAATCTTCCTTTGTATGCTTCGGTGTTCATTTGGGATGATGCTATCCAGACACATATTGCCAGAAGCAGTCCGATTTCTCGACGATTCCACGACAACGATCTTTCTTTGCTATAAAGATGGGATGGAAGCTGTCAGGGGATTGTTACAGAAAGATTTGTTGTATGTCGGCAATCGGCGTGGTGCATTGCCCGGCTTCGATCCTATTGGGTTGAGCTGCACAGACTTGTCGGCTTGCTGCTTGTAACACTCGACACACCGCGCAAACATTGGAACACAGAAGCAGAAAGAAATGAAAAGAATCTGAGAGAGATAATTGTGGTAGTGAGTGGTCTGCTCGACAAGCAGCAGCGCGGTGTGTTGTCCAGAGCCAGACGCCCCCAGGCAAAGAGACACCCTAGAGTACAGGACACCCTGAGTCGCACCCCTCGATGCAATCAATGGCCGTGCTTTCTTACTGCGAAAAGCGCAATACGTACTGCACATCCATCGTTCTAGGCAGATGCACAAGGAATAGTCCCGAGGTCCTTGGCAAGAGTGCTCACGCCGCGATGAGAAGTCCAAGTGACTGCTCTGCGCCGACTTCCATGTCAGCGACAGAGTCACATTAGAAGAAAATGATGCTCAAAAGATATGCTTGAATCATGAAGAAATAGACTCCATACTGCCATTCCCGTGTATCAATATGCCCAGTAACCGTGTACCTGTAGTCTATATATGAAACTCCCAATGCGAATGCTGTTGCCTCTTGTAACAATGCTTTTCCCAAATCAATCGCTCGTGTATGCTCCCATCATGAAACTCCTGCATCTTCAACCGTTCTAATAGGAATATTCCCGTCTATACCTGGCATGAAGGCCCGATATGATGCTGCGAGTGACCAATTCCGTAGATCCCTCACAGCAGCCTACATTCATCAGTTTCTACTTCAATAATATTGAGATTTGGAGGAGCTTACCTCGGCTTCTGGTGTGAAGCGTTTCCGCCCTGTTGCTTCATCGACGCAGATAGCTTCTTCAATGGTCCCATCCCAGTGCGCTTGTACACATGATGTACACGCCGCAAGCCATTGTAGTTCACCGTGTTGCATCTCAGGATGTTGAATGATGTAGTCCCGAAAATAAGGCCATGATATACAGTCCAACATATCAATATGAGGAACAAAGACTTGAAGTTCCGTCGGGCGAATCCAATCAGGCATATCCTATAACGCAGTCAGTAAAGGTCTCATACTACTCGATTGCTTGTCTTCGAAATAGCTTCAAAGAAAATCAATGACTCACAGCATAAGTCTCAGGAGTAGGGTTAATCTGCCATCTCATAACAACCCAGACAACCCATACAGCCGCCATACTTGTAAAAACATAATCCTGCCTCCTCGCACTATAAATGAACTGCACAGCCCATTTACTTATCATCGAAGCATTCTCATACTCGTCCTTATCAAAAAGCGCCGCAACAGATGGAAACGTTCCCGTTAAATCATCCGGATTCGCACCTTCAGTGACCAACTGCCTCGCCTTCTTCAACGTATCAGCCCAAGCCTTGGTCACAGAGTCAACACCATGACCATCGTTGGCTGTCATCATGGCCCAGTTGTGCTTGGCGTAGTAATTTTGTAACTGGCCTTGTTGGGCTACTGCTGGGTAGTGGTTTGCTTTTATACCGCTGGAGAAAGGGAGGTTGCCGAAGTGATAGGAGAAGTAACTTTGGGTGCGGGAGCCTAGATCGATGGAGGTTGCTTCAGCTTCGAAGATTGTGCCGTCGAGCCATTCTGTTCTGTCGAAGAGTGTTTCTATGAATTTGCTCTTGGCTTGGTGGTTTACTCCGACGAGTCTAGGATGGTTAGTAAATCAAATACGATGGAGTATTTCAAAATTGACTGAGTAGAGCGAGATGGATACTAGAATCTCACTTTGAGTTAAGTATTTGGAGTGAGATGAGACCGTTTTCACTTGAAAATGTTGATGTAAAATTCACGTATCACTCGCACAAACTCACCTTGAATGTACAACAACAGCATTAGACTTGGACTCTATGTAGGAAACGATAGCCTCAACCGGCTCCCCTATCCTAACCCAAGACATAATCTCAGCAGCCTCAGCGTCCGTCCCCACACGCATAGCCGCAAGCATAGTCTCAAGCTGCACAAGTCTCGCCTCCTTCACCATCAACTTGGCCTTCTGCTCGTTATACGCATGAGTCAGACGATTCAGCCTCTCACCAGATAAGATCTTAGTATCGTACTCGCAGACATTACTGCTATACTGACACCTAGCGCAAGGCTGTTTGCCATCGCATTTGGTTTTCGTCTTGCGACACGGCACGCAGGCATGGTTTGTCGAGGCCTTGCGCGATGAGCCTACGCGGGGTGGTCTGGGGCGCCGAGGGGGTTGTTCTTCCTGGGGA
>QHKN01000254.1:0-87728 GCA_004366955.1 Fusarium humuli | reverse complement strand
CGGACGGGATCCCGTATTTTCTTCGAGCTTTGGTCGTATGTGCTTTATTGGCTTGTTCTTGTGGGTTATGTTTTGATGAGAAGATGTTGTTGGTGAGTACTCAGAGCCTTGTCGTTCCTTGCCGAAACGAGACACCAGCGGAACACAACAGCCTTGTCGTGATGAAAGCCAATCATAAATCAAAGAGCATGAACGGAGAGCGAATTGGTAGAGTTTTTGAATTTTTCTTTTTTAGATTAATCATGAGTTTTTGGTGGCGTTTTGGACTGCGATGGGATTAATAGGGGTTGTTCTTGATTGCCTTCCAGACGTCACTGAGTAAAGAATTATCATAACCTTTATGAAACTACTCTAAGATAGGACAAAAGTTGTAATTATTAGACTAGAAGGAGAACATAAAGGCTGCTAGAGAGAGAATTGGTTCTATTGTTTACCTGTATGCTCACTCAACGACCATGGCTTGTGATAGCATGGTGAATTCGAATTCGACAGTATATTTGTGCCTCTTCTACAAATACTTAAAGAGACAATGTAACAGACGACTAACAGATACTCATTATAACCTATGAATGGTTTTGCAATGCCCGAAGTTAGTGTCTCCGGTCTCTTAGTGAATGATCGAGTCGCTCTTGGCGAGGGATGGTAGATGCTCACAACTGCAACTTAGTGGCCTTTTGAGGATAAATACAATATCACAAGAAACAAATTCATGTTCCTAGATATTCAGGCAGAATTTAAAGAGTGTTTCCATGTTAAATTGTGACTGTGTTGGCTTGCTTAGGGCTCAAGCTCATTCCTAAAGCACCATATCCAAGCCTTTGCTTAGGGTATGGTTACGTACCAAGTTCTGGCCTGTGTATACTAAAATACAAGTATATTAGAGATTTTGGCCCATTGGAGATATCACTTTAATATATCGTCGAAGCTATGTGTGGAACGATATCGCCAGCTGGTGACTACTCGTCAAGTGAAACTCAACGATGGACTCTTCCATAGCCAAGCTAGCCATCGATATGTTGCATTCTATAGCCTACGATGCGATAGCGGATCTGTTTGGCATAATGATGTTCTATATACCGCTATCTGAGACATGGCAATGCGCTTCATGCAGAGAGACACTGCATCACGTTGAAAGATCGAACTTGACGTTGATATCACATGCCAAGCCTACCTGGCGCTGCAGGTCTCAGGAGATAAGACCAGGCCAGACTTTCAACCCCAGGCTTGATGATAGTCCTTGACAGTCGTGCAAAAGTATCGCAATGTAGGCTTGTGGACAGACTTGAACATCATATGATGATAGCTTCATCGTCACCTTGACACCTTCCTGACAAAGTGCACACACAGATTACCATTTTGTCGAAAAGTGTGCGCAGATTACATCACAGTTACAAAGTAGAATTACAATAAGCATTAAAATAGGAAGGCTGAACCGACTGTTTCAATTGCCATATCTCATGTTCTTCTCCAGAGGAAGGTCATATCAATATGGGAGGATGCAGCCTTTGAGAAGAAGGAGGTAGGAATGATACGCTGCAGGTCCCTCTCCATTGATCTGCCTTTCTGCAAGGAACTTAATCGAGCAGAATGACGTTGATAACCTAAGGCGTCCGTTTGCCTTATTCCTCAATTGGTTATCGCTACATGCATGATTCACTGCGGCTCTGCAGTAAGACTTACCCCTCCACTAGACGGTCACAATTTAAATAAGGCGCCCGCAGTTCAATTCAGCCGCAGTTGATATGTACTGAGGGGTATTTCTCAGCCCGTTCAACGTATTGAGTGATGCGGAACACGTTTCCCGAGATCCTCGTCTAAGAGGGTCAACAATTGGTAGTGGTGTTACTCAAGGTTTCCCCTTTACGGTATACGTCTTACATTGAGGTTGAAAAGATCTGACTGACTTGTATAGCAGGGTACAGAGATTCCAGGGTTGTATCAGCAATGAACCAAAATTTGGCATAAGCGCGAGGATCAACAGCAGTCCCCCGCATTCTTTCGCTGGAAGCAGAGCCTCAAGCAGCGAACCATGATAAAAAGGCAGCAGCACTTGACATCTCCCCACCAACTCAGCTCTGCACACCTGCAAAAGAGAAGACGCATTCTCATGTAATGCTGAGCTCACGACTTCACGCCAAAAATCTCCTGTCATCATATGGTTTCAACAGGCTGAGACTCAGCTTCCCCATTCGATCTTCTCCTTTGACCGACGTCGCATACTAAGGCTGCTGGTTGCCTGCTTCAGTATAGGAACTTCTGTTTCCTATAGACCGTCTTTTTGCTTTGCACATGAGACCGACTCATGGCTTGCTTCAAGACAGCAGATGAAAATGCATCAGTGACAGATTCTGACAACGCATGTTCTGTCTGCAAGCCATACTAGTCATTCAGTCCCGGGACGTCCCGCGTGACATGGAAATACAACATCGAGACCTGCAGAACATTGATCCTGCATCCATCAAGGTGCTATGCGGGCGCCTTTTTTCATCGAAAGACGGCCCGAGAAGGCTGAAGCGTTTTATCTAAGGCCTCAAGTCTCGGTTACATCCCACTGATTGGATTCCTCAGATACGTTTCACTAACCCTACCCTAGATTTCATACCACAACACACATTTGGGTGGCCTCAAACTCAGTTATTACTGTAGTCTTGCTGCAAAGATAGTAATGTGCACTTGAAGGCCTCAATGGCAATCTCATGAAGCAACATTCACATGGATGTTTTGACTTCTGGTCATTGCCCAGATACACCATGTACACCATGTACATCTTACCGCCAAAGCAAAGAATAAGCGCGATTACCGTAGACAGTCATCCGGTGGCTTTGACAACCATTGGAACAGGGTATCCTTTTACGAGGATTTGACCGATTTACGCCATCGATATTACGCAGATTCTACATCACCGCCTCGACCCCCAACTGGAATTCACAATGACTACGAGTCATTTTTAACTTCAATTCGCTGATCAATCACATGCTCACTCGCTACTGCAGGTTCATGGATTTTCCAGCGGGTATCGTGGCCTGTCCCGCCCGTCGCTACCTAGATTAGTGGCTGCCTTTTTCAGGCGACAACCTTCCATGCATGTTTGGGGGGCACTTATATCATCCATGCCGAGTATTAGTCAACGCAATTTTGTAATTGAAATTGAACGTAAACAACTACGCGGGACTTTCGGAATTCTTGCATCTCGGAATTGAGCCGTAGGTCTTGACCGGGTAAGCGGCTTTGTTCGTTCGGACCTGTGGACATTCCGCATCCGTAGATATTCAGGGTATCGGGTCCCGAACCCTACGGGCAAGGCAACCGCAGGAGTTCTGTAAGGTGTCACAGGCATCAACTGTCGTCTGATAAAATTATTCTAGAAGGGTTTTTGGAAGCCTTATAGAAGTCCTAGAAGTTCTAGAAGATTTCCTACAGTGGAGATGACTACAAATACAAGGCTGAACTGATATCACATGCTCAAATCAGTAATGCTTCACAAACACCAACGACACCCTTCACTGTCATACTCATCGAGTATATTACATCCCTCGCTTGCAGGATCTTGTACGGCACAGTCAATCTAAGCTACTACTACCTTCCCTATTGGTATGGTTTCTCAAGAGATGAGCAATGAGGATCGATTGCAATTACACACAACTTCATGTGCATTATCGCGATCCTCGGTGTCATCTCGCTAGGGGGACGTAACCGTCGACGAGGTTGATGATCCTATCATGCCACTTTGACCGTAGCTAAGCCTCTTTGTTGAACGATATCACAAGCCTTCGTCTTCCTTCCTTCTTTGGCTCACGTGTTGAATCGGATTATGTCGGAGCTCTTCTCTTACAACCACATGTATCTGCTTCTGCAACCATCCGATCATCATACTATCTCGATGCTAAGCAAGCGCCGGGTCTTCTGATATCATGAAAATCAGTGAAGAATCTCCCATTGATGCATTGCTACCACTAAACCTATTGGGCTTTAACATGCAAACCTAAAACTACTATCAGCCATTTAGGCGTTGAAAGCCTCAAATATTAAACATATGATTTGCAACTGCCGAATGTAACTGAAAGTCTGGTGCTCACCTAATATATCCTGAACAATACCTAGCGCAGACAAGAAAGTTTCTCTTAATGGAGACCAGCATCTCGACATCTCGCTGAGAACAGAGAAGAATTAATAGCAAGGGAAACATGTACTCATCGAAATCGCTAGCAAGGAACAAGTCGGGCAGCATTGTTTCAAAGAGCCTTGGCCATCACAGAAACGTAAATTGTAAATAGCACTAATGATGCCTTTACTACGATGCCCAAGCGCACCTAAGCAGCCTAATAAACACCACTTACACGTCCCAATCTATCTGAAACTGGACTCGACCAATGCCGTACAACCTGTCAAGAGCTATCAATGCATAAAGATTCTCAAACGTCATTTATTCTCCGATTCGTCACCAGGCGCTAGACCAATGACGATTTGACAACACCAAACAAGACTTTTTGCCGGTATCTTCCCCGCTTCCATAGAAAATGCGACACTTGGTTTGGTGTCTGTAGCCATTATAACCATCTGGTAAAAATCAAACATGTTTTACCTTCTGTGTTCAGACCTGGCCATTTTTTGGATACCCTTTACGGTACCAACGAGGCCTGAAAATGTGGCCAAGTCTCACATTTTTGGCCCCCAAGTGACCCGACAATTCGGTACGCCTAATGCAAGTCTCTGGAATGGAACGGATGCGGGGGCGGGAGACTCCACTTCCCGCTCTGTTTGACAATCCAATGCCATTTTATTCTCTGTGCATTGTACTGTAATTTTTAATGAGTCAATTATTTCTGGACTATAACTATTGGTATCAATCCTCCTCATCCTCCCGTGCATAAATTTATCACCATCTGTCTAAACAATCAACAATGTACTTTACCCTCGTTTCCATGGACTCCCCAACGCCTGAGCATTCCACAGATAGCCACCCAGACACAGGTCTCGCAACAAAGAAGACGAAACAACACACAAAGGAAAAGAGTTTATGTACAGGTTCCAACGGCATTGACAGTCTGAGGCCGAAGGGGTGTTGACAAGTTACAAGAAGGCATCGTACAAAAAGAGACAAGAAAAATAGTATGCAGCGACTGGGCAGCCTATGAACGCCTGAGCCGGAGCCTAAAACGTATCAAAGTCGCGGAAATGCAACATCCCACTTTACCTACTTGTGAAAGTTTGCATGACCATCTGTGAAACGGCAGCATCATGTTGATGTAATTTGGGCTGATCCTTGGGATAGTCCGTTCTGTCACCATGGTTGAAATGTGTCGGTTCCAAATATTGAGCAATGCTCTGTGATCTGTTCGCAAAGGATCCAGCTTGGATCCAAGAGCATGTTGGTTTCAACAAAGAGAGGCTCTTAATGAAGCTCAGAGTATCAATACCCACCCGTTGTTGAATCAGAAGGGTATGGGAGTGTCGCGGGTAACTATGGAATCATCGACCCCGCCGCCCGAAAGAATATTGCCAAAGTTGGAATGACCGGAAGGATCCCTGAATGACTTGTTCTACCACGAAACATGCGGACGACACTGTATCCATGGTTCTGAATATACATGTGCAACTGCGGAAGTGCACAAGAAAGACAAGAGGTCCTTCAAGAGCTCGGACGCTACGCTGTTGGCTACCAGGAGCCGTGTCAGTAGGCAAGCCTTGCAATGGCCCTTGTCCAAGTACCCTGGCAGGCATCTTGCACCGTGGTCATTCTGAGAAGGTCCAAATGGCATCAAACAGAAATGTGTCTCACGCAGGGATGTTGTCCAGTTGAACGTCATATTTGTCTGGGACCGTAAACTTGCAGGTGTCCTCGTTCCAAATCAACCAGCTGCCTGAAGTAGCAATCTTGCAACCCAGAGATAGGATTCGTTCCTTGCGCTTTTCTGACATGGATGGCAATTCAAAGTACTTTTCGTCCTCGTCGATCTTGTCGTTCTGGAACCAGTCATTGGGGAAGTAGTCCTCTGAATGAAGCAAGCCCCGCAAGGCAAAATCTTCTGGCAATGGGCGTGGGTGTTGGTCCTCTTGCCATAGGTGGAACTGGCCTTTTACCTCATTTCCAGGCTCTTGCGAGCCTAGCAGTGAGTTGAGCATCAGAGAAGTAAGTTTCCAAGGAAATTTCTCTTCCAAATGCGAGATAGCCGCTGGATATTGAGTCATGTAATTCATGAATACCAGGACGGTATGCAAGAACGGCAAAGTATTGGTATCGCCCCATCGACGAAGTACAATCTCGATTGTGTCAATGGCAAAAGTCAAGGCAAGGTTAAAAGTCTCATCCGGGGTAGTTTCGGGGATCGTGCTTCCATCCATGGGAACGTCAGTTTCCTCAGGCTTCTTAGATATGGCACGCATGAGAACATTAGACTCGGCGCCATAACCGAGAAGTGAACAAGTCATAGCAATTCCAATGTGGTACCTATGGATATTAGCATTAAATCGTTAAACTTGTCAATACCGACTAACCCTGCTTCCAACCATCTCTTGGTGGACCGAGCGATATGGCCATCCAATTCATCATTGAAATTTTCCATAGACTCCGAAAGCTGTTCCCTAGACTTCCCAGAAAATAAAATGCCATGAACGCGAACGAAGGAAGCATCGGGCGGAGGAAGACGGGTGGTGCTGCTATTCAGGAGAGGGTCAAACAACGTCATAATACTTTCCCGGGCGCTCGAAAACGGGATAGGGACACACAGCGATTTCGTATAGTAGTATAGCTGTTGAAGTGCATTGGGTCGCGCCAGGATAGCCAGATGATGGTAGAGTCTACCGGTTGTAGGGCTCTTGTCTGACGCTTTGCTATACCAATGGCGACTTACACCAGTCCAGACCTCACGGTCACGAATGTCGTCATCTTCAATGGCCATGCGATATCGGCCGAGGTCACCGAGGCACTCAATCCATGTATCTTCGAAAGCAGGGACCGTTTCATACAGCAAGGCCATCATGCTATATGCCAGGTACAGGAATGTAAGCATATGCTCGAGAGACGCTGGCAATCGATGTCTCAAGAGCTCAAGGAACGAATGAATGCCGTGTCGCCACATACGGGCAGGCATAGCATACTTGGAAGCTAGCCTGCGCAATGCGGGACTGGCAGAGGGATGTTGGCTTGCGAGGAAGAAGTCGTGATGCTCATGAAGTAGTGTCCGGTGCAATGCAATTAACGCCTGCCACTGTTCATTGTTGAGCTTCGAGTTGGCATCGGTATTGGATGATTGTGCATTGTCAACTTCGATGCATTTGGTCTCAACCATGACTAGCCCGGCATATATACCCTTAACCTCCGCGACGAGCTGGTCTTGGGAGATTGGCCTTGTCTCCGGTTGACGCATCATTCTAGGGAAGGACTCATCATCGCCGGTTGAAGGTTGGAAGGGATCTGTGGCAGGTTGAGAAGACCCTGTGAGATGAGAAGATCCTGCGGCAGATTGGGGGAGTCTATTAGACTTGGAAGGAGGCCCTTGCCGGGGCGAGCTTAAAGAGACAGCACGCCCTTGGCCGATTGACTTTGACTGGACATTGTCTTCGGACCAGAGCTGCCGACCTGAAGTGTTCTTGTGGGGCCGCCGCTCGAACTCGCTCCGGGGGTCATTGCGGGCGCGGCTGCGGCTAACACTCGTCTGCGGACTACTGGTGGCCGGAGGTGCAGGTGGAGGTGAGCAGCGCTTATCCCGGTGGCTGTCGGACTCATCGGCCGTTGTCCCTGAAGGAGGTTGGCCCTCTGTGGTTCCAATATTCGTGTCTGCCCGGCGTTTCTTACTACTGGAGTCCTGACTGTTGGGTCTATTGGAACTACTGAGAAGTAACGAACAAGTGTGAGAAGATGCATACCAGTTGGATGGGAGATGAGCTCACCCTTTAACGTATTCTTCCGCTGCTTGCGGTGTTGGCCACTTACTACGATGCTCAGGGTCAACCTGAGCGTGTTCGCGCCATGCTTCTATCGTCTTGGATTCATTGCCACAGATATCGCAAGTAATGGACTGAGGCTCTGCTCTGTCCCTGTCTTTGTCCTTATCATGTCGATCTTGCGTCCTGAGATGACGAACCCATTTGTTTGTGATGTCCGCCATCCTTGGTTATAACAAAGCATAGAGGCCGTCCCGGGATCGGTCGGCAAAGACTGAGGGGTGTGTATGAGAGGAAAATCACACGAGAGAATTAAGTCTGCAACGGAAAAGAAAAGACTCAGTCATCCATTATTTTGATAGGGTTGATCAGTTTGTCCAAAGCGCGAATGAAGAAAGCAAAGACCAAAAATGCTGGGGGCTGGCTGAAGGGAAGGAAAGGAAAAGAGGGCAGGAAGTCTCGTTGCTAGCACTATCCACCACGAGTATGCGTATTTTTTGGTTGACGCGATGAGGGAGGGGCAAGAACACAGAAGAGGAGATGGACCCCAACTGCCATATCTGAATTGGCATGGAGCCCGTGGTTCGCAAAACAACCGTAAAGTGGGTGTAGGTGGACATGATGCTCGATGAGGTATCTTGATACCTTGCAAGATATGTGAAGTAAATTACTTACCGCTTTAATCTGAGGCGTCTCAGAATAATGCTTGTTTTTGACAAAGCTTGATGTGATGATAGTGGGACAAGGCCACCTAGTGGTTCGTGGTTCGCCCGCAAGGCAACGATAATCGTTGAGGCTCTGCGGCGATAACTTAGTGCCCCTCAATTTTGAAAACCCAGGCTTCTCGCCGTCATTTTGGGAGGAAGAACATACCAGAAAGAAGGAAAGAATAACTTCTTTTTGCTTATTATAATTAATATTATAATCTTAACGATATCATAATAATCTATATGTATTGTTCAAATACGTCAGTATCTTAGTAGTGTGATATGAGAGGATCACACTACTTCGTGGTGATCAAGTAGTGTTTCTCAAATCCAGCAACGAAGACACTTAAGCGCCTTCGTCTGATCTCGAGGAAATAATTTGACAAGTGGGGGCAAATTTGTGTAATTGCTGATGCAACCAATGGATCTCAGGAGTAAAGAATTAAGTGGGATCACTTGAGTTGGGTTATTTCATTATTCCATTCTGGACATCAGGACATTTTTAAGCACCGAGATGAGCGACCTAAGGCGGACAACTTTTACTCGGTTCTAATAGACTAAATATTGCAGTGTACTATGTAACTCCGAACCCTGCTCGCCCGAATTCTAAGCCCCGGGGTGTTTCTCTAGGTATATATATTGTTCGAGAAAAGTGAAGTAAGACGCCGTATTTAGCGAGTTATGTGTTGGGTGGTTGAAAATAACTTACGGATAGCTGGTTCGCAATCGGCTTTACCGATTTACCTTTCGCTGCCTACTACTATTGAATGGGTAGGGGCGGCATGGCTGCTCTTCTCATACTTTCATCTTCCATATAACTTTTTGCTACCAAACAAAAACCCTTCAACAAAGGGCAACGTCTCCTCCACACAAGATTGTTCGTATGCAAGTGGCTGAGCTGAAAATCGAGGAAGTGACCATGTCCATGGTTACGAGCAAACATGTCGCGTGAACATTTTCACGGACGAGATATTGGCAATTATTGGGACGTCGACAGCTGACCGCGACGATTGAGAGCCAGTACTTGTGCATTTCATATCACCTGGAGATCCAACTCTAGGTGACAGGAAGAATGATATCTGGTCAACTCAGCCTCTCTCTGATCGAATGTTACTGGTTTTGATTCGAGCTCCTTTTCTTGGTGACTTGCCACCACCAGCTGGGCCAACCTCAATGGCGAAACACTCGTTCTTCAAAAAGACCACTGGACGCCCAAAAGCATGAAACTCATTTCACCAGCACTTGTATGGATTCAAAATGAATGAACTGGACACCCGTGTTAGGTCTAAGGCCTTGACTGGATAGCCTGATGGAGGCCCTTCGGAATCATGACCAACAGATCCGACTCAGATCGTTTTCAACACCGCTGCCAGGCTTCGATTCGCACTTGTCGAGATGGGGCCGAAGAAAATTTGCGGTTGTTGTGACTCTTTGATTAGGCTGCTGCCCAGGTAACAGTCATGATGAAGCCTGTTTGCCTCCAGTGGAGATGACAGGCCGAGGTAAGTGAGAGGACAGCCGGTGGCCGAAAGGCTACAGCGACACGCAATCGAGATGATGATGAAAAATCGAGCGAACTTTGCGGACAGGAAGACGAGGGCGAAGGGGGCCTCTTTAAGGCCTTCCAAAGACATATGCCACGTCTATTTGCACAATCATGTGTCATGGTTCAGTTCAAAATGTCCCTGCTGTCTGGCACGAATGTGAAGAGTCTGTATGAATCTCCAGCTAATTGCCCCAAAACGCCACCTTGAGCAATTAAAAATACTGCCAACTCATTGCTTACACTTCATCGAGGAGAGCTCTTGCAAGCCTTCAATGACTGACGGCCGTTCCGCATACCCGGCCCCGCTTATTCCGGCGGATCGGAGAAGTGGGGTCCCCGACAGATAACCTATGGATCCCTGAAAGTGCGCAAGTGCGCAATTTCATTTCCTAGGCGTGGTCATTGGGGGCTTGTCTGCCTAAAAGCTTCTGGAACGAGGCACCTGAAGCTTGCCCAACTACGGGTACCCAACCACTAATTTCCATACCTACCAAGGGACTTATGACAGGATCATCCCGTTGTATCGGGTTCACACCCCTTTATGATGCTTTAACACGGACGACGTGACCAAGGCGGCCAGTGAAATGTCGTCCATTGGGTAACTGTTACCCCGATATTGGATCGCAGAGATAGAACGACTGGCTCAGATCGAGACTTCACAGCTGGAATTGCATATTTCTTACAGGCAGCATAGTCCTAGACTAGACGCCAGAGTTCAGCCTCTTTCGTATGGCATATGAGCAATTGAATCATGAATGAGATAATCTGTGTCAGATGGGTTTTCAGCTTCAAGCCCCTTGCGCTGTTGATGGTCATATTCAACTTATAGCTGGAACGAGCCATTCAGCCTTCTTTTGCCTTGTTCTATAATGCCCATATTGAGAAACCCTTTCCGTGATGGTATGTTGATCGAATTCATGGCAAGGCATGTCGTCAATAAAGAATAAATATTTGATCGTTTCATTGGAGGATTCATCGTGACGCAGGTACACCCCCCGAGCAGCAAACTTAGACGCCTCACTCAGTCGCCTTGTCCCCAAGTTCGCAGCTTTATTAGAGCCGCAAACAGAACGACATCTTGTGCCCCCATCAATTCTGTCTGTACTACCTGCAAAGCGAGCCTTGTTTCAAAGGTGACGACGATAGAAGGACTCGTTCTTTTCAGAATCACGTCTCATGACAGACAACGTATCTTGTGTAATGCATGCTTCAATATTGAGGATGGGGCGAGGCAAGAATTGGTTGAGGATTATGTAAGAATGTTCTCCGAGTAAAGTAACACATCGATTTCAAGCCATAGTAATCGACCAGATGACCCAGGTTATGTTCGATGTCCAACATAAATGACACATCTTGCATGGTTAGCTGTGGTGCAACTTGGTACATGGCAGTGCTCTGGTCATACCTTTTCCTAGGTACGCAACGACGCAATCGAAGTGTACAGCATGCATTCGAATATACAGTCGCTCTTGTAAATACAATTGTGGCTCCCCTAGTTTACAGTTACACAAGAGAAAAATCAGGTCATTCTCATGTGTACCTCGGGTGTTAGCATCAAGTTGCATATATATAGGCACTCTATCTGCGGTCATCATAATGTGTCACTTTCATACTCACTCTATCAAATGCAACGATTTCATTGAGAACCACGTCCTGTGCAACCGGTGTGGGATAGTTGCCGCCCGTTGTATACTCTCAACAATAAATTAACGAAGCCCCTTCTCTCTTGTCTCCCTCAACTCCTCACGTTCACCCATAGTTTTCACATCATTACTATCACACATAACCGCGGTGTAACGTCCTGTATACGCACTTCATGCCGGATCATCCAACGACCGTGAAGCTTTGACAGCCTCCACAACAAGCTGCAGCCCGTTTGTTCTGCATTTTCGTTAGAATTCTTTGTTATCGACATGTTTTCTCTGCACTTTCTCAGCCATATATCTCAAACAATATGGTTTTGACCCAGATCTTCGACCTCTCGCATCTATGGCTTATGTCCATCAGAAATCGCCTTGCATCAGCGCAAGGCAACGGCATATTGCTGCTGTAGAGACTATCTTCTGCAGATGCATTAAAAGCGGATAACGACAGCCGTTGAGCTGAGCCCTGAGAATCTGGTAGAATGACAAATCGTCTTCTCTCATCAGTTGTCGTAAGTGAGATTCAGATGAGGGCCTCTCAGCCCTGGGTGAGCAGTCACAATTTTGCTTTTTTTTATATGCGCGGCTCTGACGCCCCCAATTGACATTTTCCCTACAAGAATGCATTGATTTGCCATCTTACGATCCTACATAAGATCTCATATACTCTCGAGACAACTGGCGCCCAGGTGCCCTGGATCGTGCTCTCATTGATGCCTTCTCTGGAGTTTGTTGCGAGTTATCTGGGAGTCATAATAGCGGTCTACAACAATGACCAACCCAACAAAAGTTGGACCTCCTAAAACCTGGTTATGTTTGCAGTGAGAGCCAACAAGCGTCAAACAGTCTGCTCATTCTGAGACAAACATCCCAAGCCCAGGCGTATCTCCTCAATGCTGCTGCCCGGCTTTCTATCCCTACGGTTTTCTGCATTTCTCAACGGCTGGATGCATGCAAGTTGGGCCTATCAAGGAGACTTGAATGAGGCCAGTTAAGACAGACTCGATCGTCAGTATGGCCCATGATGCTGTTGCCTTGTTGATGAAGGGCAATCAAGACGAAAAGGTTGGTTGTATTCGCTACACCTTTAACCGGCGTTGGTGGTCAACCATTACAGTCAAGTGTTCCTCAGAGGTTCGATGTGAACATCAACGGGCGCTGTCAAGGGTAAGCAAGCAGGCGCTTACGCTGAGTGATCACAGCTGCATGGGAATAGTCGATCTGGGGATCAGCAGTTGTGTACATATGCTGCGATAGTACTTTACCCTCCACAAGCCTTGCAAGGCAACAGGAGGCAGAATCAGAAGTGTGTCAGTTGTTTGAAGTGGTTCATGCGATACGACATCGAACTCCTCGAAACAACGACGATTCTCATGGATGTGGTTGTCTTACCTAGGTATCCATGAACGAAGCTGACGATTTGAGGCCTGAGGCCTTCCAACAAATTACACCGAAATTACAAGTCGAGCGCAGCTGATCAAGATTAAAAGTGAATTTTGGATAGTGGTGTCTAAATATGCAGTTGGCTGCATATCGTTGAGTTCAGATTGTTGCTTGGAGAAATGGTAGGGCTTAAACATTGTCGATCTCGCAAGCTAAACCCAGGTCTTTGTGATTGATTTGACTTGGCGCAAGCCAATTGGGCCGCCTCACCAAGATTCAGGGCTGCTATCCCAAGCCTCATTTCAATCCTGATCGTCGCCTGGTATCAGATAGAGACATCGAAAGGAAATGTTCTTATCGACAAGAGGGCCAATATTCGTGGGGGTTTGTGATGGGCGTACCGCTGTCTGATGGCCCCAGAAGCCCGACTTATTCGAAGAAATCCTGGAGAAGCAAGATGGAGACACCAAGGAGTTGAGAAATATTAGTTCATGATCATGGTTCTTACGATAAATGCGTAGATGAGCAGTGTGGGAAGAGAAGATGTTGGTCTTGCAATACTCGTCAATTCGTGAAGCATATCAGCAGATATCCAGGCTGTTCCCTGAGGCAGCATCCGATGTCATCATGTATCTCTAACATGCTTGTCCCAGCTATAATCAATATACACTACTCGAACAGCGCCCCTTTTCATGATCGGAAAGCCTCGTACTTCTCAGCCGTAGTCCTCTTCTCCTCGACACGGGCAAGAGTTTCCGCGTCATACACATTCTCAAGAGACTTGCCACCCTTAAAGATCTCCTTTTCGTGTCTGGTCGCCTCTTCCTTGGTCATCAACACAAGATCCCTCAGCTTCACTGTTGAGCACTTCTGAGTATCCTTGCCCTCGCCCAAGGTCGTCATGCTGGGACCCTCAGGCTTCGCCCATC
This sequence comes from Fusarium humuli, assembly GCA_004366955.1. NCBI lineage: Eukaryota > Fungi > Ascomycota > Sordariomycetes > Hypocreales > Nectriaceae > Fusarium > Fusarium humuli. The sequence continues at coordinate 73,636 of QHKN01000254.1, read as the reverse complement.
GGATAAGAACCAACTTTGTAGGGATACCGCTGATAGCACTTCGGCCACGGTACAGCTCCTCAGAAAGGAAAGCCACGTCACCAGTAGTGATAGGTACCTTGAGGCCGACTGTATCGCCTTCAAAGGTCATACGTGCCAGCTTCTCTTCGTAGTTCTGTATCGTTGCCAACATACCCTCATACATCTTCTCACGACCCTTAGCAGGGACGTAATCAAGGGGGTAGCCTGTAATGCTCAGGATGACGTGGTTGGCAACAGTAAGACCAAAGATAGCAGGCATTGTACCAAGTACAGGTAGAATCCGTACGCGGAAGTTGGGCATAGCTGCGAGGTCACCAACAGAGCCCTTCTGGAACTCCTCTTCAGGCAGAGGAAGCAGCTCAGCCTTGCCAGCACCTGAGGTTTCTGTGGAGTAGACAACAGGAATACCGCTTGTAATACCCTTGAGCTTGAGCTTTCTTCGAGTCGCACGCGAAAGACCATCGTCCTTGCTGGATCCGATATCGCCTACAATGATGCGGGTGGGATCCGACTTGCAACCAGCCCCCATGGCGCTGATGACAGGTAGGTTGTTCTTATGGCAGTACTCGAGAAGCGAAACCTTGGTCTCAATATTGTCGATAGCATCAATAACAAAGTCAGGGGCACGACCACCCTCGCTCCAGGGTCGAAGCAGTCGTTCCGCAACGTTCTCGTTGAACTGCTCTTGTCGCAAATCGAACTTGACCCAGGGTGCGATAGCCATCAAGCGCCTTTCCAAGCACTGCACCTTGGGGATACCGACATCTGCCAGAGTAGCAACCGCATGACGATTCAGCGAGCTCAGAGTCACTTGATCGAAGTCGATTAGTCGAATTTTTGATACACCAGAGCGGGCGAGAGCGGCCGTGCAGTGTGATCCCACACCACCACAACCGACTACAATAACGAAAGAATTTCGAAGCTTGTCGAGACCCTCATCGGTCAGAAATACACGGTTTCGTGCTAGTTGCTCAAGAATAAGCTCTTCATCGAAGTCTCCCGCTTGTGCGCGACGAGCCATCGCTTGGTTCCTGGCATCTTCCTTATCCACTGGTGGTGCTGATGAGCCACCAAAGTTGTTCAACTGCAACAAGTTAGTAACTTCACCACAACATTGCCTTGGGAACAGTACAGGTTGAAGATTAGGGTCATTCGCAGGAATTGAGTTCTTGAGTTCATGTACTCTTTCTTCCCGCTCCAATGCTTGGTAACCTAGTATTAGAGATGCAGCTGTAGCTCCAGAGAAGACTGCTGTCGCAAACAATTGGAATCTAGGATTTGAAAGTATGTCCGGGGATAAGAAGGAGGACATTTTTAAGGAATTTACAGAACAAAAAATGTTCCTTGTCCTTTCCAATTAAGAGATCTTGAAGTTGATGTGCTCATTCAACTTCCTCCGGTTTTTGCAAAAGTCTTGGCACACAGAATATGCCGCCTTAGTCAGCTTTTCAAGATTCCAATTGGCTCAATTTTCATATCGTCACTTTGAGATCTTCATCATTCAACGACTCGATATAGCATCATCTTGGCGACATTCCCTTAATTAGCAACGAACTAAGACACGACCGATCGAGTGTAAGGGGAACACTGGATTGATTGCAACGCCGGCGCCATGCGTCCTCGGCTTGTCGGTCGCCGTGTCCGGGTTGTTACCCCCCGAGTGCCAATTCTTCGAACCCGATCTCCATGCCTCCTCCGAACTTTTACACACCATACTCAACTCACCACAAAATCACGACCGAATCTCCCTTTTCTCACGATACCAGTAAATTCAAATAGTGTTCGATACTTCACCACTGAGCGACGAAAATGGCTTAAGCACGAAGCCAAGTTGGCAGTCCGATACATGGCTTCGTTCTGGGGTTTATTAGCATGTGCGGGCGTCATTTTGTTCTTCGTCAATGAAGAGAAGCTGGAACAGGAATATCCCACACCGCACGAGTGGGGGTGGATGACGAGGAAATTCTTAAGGGATTCAAACAACAGCAAGGATCCGAAGAACGGCGAGATCAATTGGCCATGGTCTTTCGAATTGGCACGAGGATTGGTATTGAGGTTAGAGGACTCAAAGGTCGATGGACAAGGAGTTACGAAACTTACGGATAGAGTTGATCCTGAAGCGGAGATTGCTGGGGAGTTCAACCCTTGTGATATCTCTGGCAAGAGCGAGGAATGGAGGAGAGGCTACTTTGAGGCTATTATGCTTGCTGCTAAGGGCGCGGAACATGTCGACAACTGGGTGCGCGACCTTTCGCGCAACATTATCTCACCTCCCGAATTTGTCATTGGGCCATCTAACCCCAGACCGGCACCAATTCCCCCGGGACAGCCCCACGCCCCTCGTGAAGAGGACTGCGAAGTCGCCTATCCTAGCGCCGATAACTTTTACATGAAGATATTAGGCACAAAGGGCTTGACTTCACGACAGAAGCTCGAGGCGACACTTGAGTATGCCAGCTATATGGAGTTTAAGAAGCAGCCTGAGGGCGCTGAGGCTCTGTACAACCTAGCCCTTGCTGAAGCTACTCAAGGGGTCGACATGTCAAATCCCCCTTACAACCCCAAGACATTTGTTCTCAGCGAGAAAGCCGGACCACCCTCTCAAAATGTTCTTGATGCCGTCACAGCTATGGCAAACTTCAAGGCGCGCAGCGGAAAGGTTGATGCCGCCCTCCCTGTCTATCTCTCCCTCCTCAAGGCCCGTCGCTACCTCTCCAACGAACCTCCCTCTGCTGCTCGCTTAGAGGCGAAATCTAGCTCAGTCTTTGATAAAGTGGTTAAGACTTTCTCACAGGCTGACTACCCACCTCCTCCGCCAGATGGCACCCAGCCCCCTTGGCGTAGCGCCCATGAGCTTTGTCAAGAGGCTTCTTTAAGCCTCTGGATTGGCGAAATCCTCTTTTCCACATCATCGAAGGACGACGGACTGTCATGGACACGCGACAGTGTGGACGTCGCAGAAGAGCAGCTACGCAACATGGATCTTCTGGCGGCCGACAAGGCGGCTAAGAAGACCTGCCGTGAATGCTTGAGCGCAGGTCTCAACAACTGGGGCAAAATGGTCGCCAAGCTCGCCAAAGAGGAGGAGTTACGCCAAGAAAAGGCTTCTACACAATCCGGTGTCTTTTCTTTCTGGAGCGGTACCCCGGCAAATGCCGAAGACCGATGGACCGCAGAAGATGCTGTGGTGAAGGAGCGTGTGCGCAGGACAAGAGAGCTTATTGAGGATCTGACACCAGCAGGACCAAACCTTGCCTCGCTGTTCAAAGCGTAAAAGAATGTTAAAATGTAAAAACATGTATAATGCGGGTATATGCTACGAGCTGCAAAAGATCTTGTTGTGTATCTTATTTGGCTACTGCTCAAGACTTGAGCCTGACTCTAGTCTTTTTTAATGATCAAGATATCCCCTTTTCAACCCCGTATCACAAAGTAACCTGTGATGCTGTCTATCTTTCCACCACAAATGAACCAGCGTTGCCCAGTGTTCGGGATTCTTGGCCATATCTCAGATCTCGTCCTGTTCCTCATCAAAGTCTTCAGGAGGTGCCACGCCATGCTTCTCAAAGTACTTCCAACGTCTGAGCTGCTTGACCTCTTCCTTGATCCACTCGGGGCTCACAGTGTCGACTTCGGGTCTCACCTCGTCCGGAAGCTCGCTCCATTGCTCTTCCGTGATGTCAGTTGGGAGGCGCTCTGCAACAGGCATTTCCGGATTCTCGAAATCGGGGTTTAAGGCAATGTCCTGCAAGTAGGCGAGCGCTGGCTCAAGAGCCTTGATGAGTGTCATCTCGACATACTGGTGATCTCCGGAAGAGAAACAGGGACAACCAAGGGGGTCGATCATGAGTGATGGATTACCGCCAGGCATGGCCAGGGGAGTGTCAAGAGGTTCATCGGAGACAAGGTAGCCGCGGGTACGCTGTAATAGTTAGCCTTTGGTCAGCATGAGGGTGGTGGAAACAGAATTACCTTGGCTAGGAAGTCTTGAAACTCAGCATTGACGAGTGAGTCTGCACGAAACGCAGTCCCCATGAAAAGCATACCGCCCAAACGAGGGCCCCACCGAGCCCAGTTGTCGTTGTTCTCGAAGAACTTCAGGGTTACCTCACAGCTTTGTCCGATGGCGATGATATCGATCTTCGCATCCTTGTTCACGTCGCGAACTTTGTTGAGGACTGTGGTCATATGGGCAATGGGAGTTTCACTTCCAGGAATCTCGTTCAGTTCCTTACTGTACTTTCGGCCGGCATGCACCAGGCTTGGAAGAGGGATGTCCGAGGCATCTTCGATGGTGATAGCGCGCTCTTCCTCGGGCCACCAGAATCTCTGACCCATGTTGGCGAGGAGCACGCACGGAGGCTCAAGGTCATCGGGGCCGGCACGCTGCTTGGCAAGTGCTTGCACAACAGAGATCATACTACCCTTGGTAATACCGTCAGGTCCGTTGATAACACGACCCGCGATTATCCCTAGGCCGTGAGTAACTTCGCCGAAGATGATGACAATGCGTGCGGTTTTGGCGGTGTTAGGGCTCAAGAAAATAGGGCACTGTTTCTTGTTGCCAGGCAGGAGTTGGAATTTCTGGAGACCTTCCTTCTCCAGCCGCTCGTGGATGACATCTTCCAATGCGTCTGGATCTAGTCAGTAAAGATGACTTGATACACAGCGTGGTGTTACTGTACGATTGAAGTTGAACCTCTGGCGATCGTTGACACGAGAGTTCTTGTTGACGAAGAACTTGTAGTAGCAATCCGGGTTCTTGATTGAGCGGACCTCATCTTGGTCATTTACAAAATATCTGAAAACGATTAGAGGTGTGTTTTGAAGTGACTCGAAGTAACAAACCCAAGACCAGCGAGGTCCTTTGGAAAGGAGACATCTTTGGGAAGACCGGACCAGTGCCGGCGAAACATGATGAAGAACAAGAAAATCGAGCGATAGGGATTGAGGTCTTTGGATTGTAGACAAGTCAAAATATTTTTATGATGGAGAGAGAAGGAAGAGGAGGAATGCAATTTCTCAGTGCCTGCGATTAAGTGCCCTGAGAAGTATTAGAGAGGGTCATGGCAGCTGCAGGCAGCCGACAGCGAACACGCCAGATCTCTGGCACTCATAAAATTGTGCTCATGGTTTCGTTTGTTTGCTAAGGAACAGCGGATTTCAGAAATACCAAATACTGATAGGATAAAATGGCGATTTTCCTAACTACCCGCTTTGGTCGCAACATGCCGCATCGCCAAACATATGGTGGGTGTATCAAAGCGAATTACGACAAGCACGATACACAATTCGTCAGAGACTCATTGTACTCGAAAACCTGCTTCTTTTGTACCCTGCCAAACAGTAGAGGTGGGATGTTCAACTCCGGTATTTAGAAAAACATAATGCTTACGTCTTACAGCAAACGCCATTCTTGATGCATGCAATCATCCCTAAACTTCCTAAACGCCATGCCAAATAAGCATCTCCAAAAGAAAACAAAGTCACAAACAATTCTCAGTCCAATCACTGGTTAGAGCTGGGATTATAACGGCTGCGGAAAGCCTGGCTTATACTAAAGCGGCTTCCCGCTCCCCTATTCATATGACTCGCCAATGCTTCCTCCAATGCGGATTGGGTAACAGAGGCATCTAACACTGTGTGATTAGCAACCTTGGTAGCAGCGAGAAGGTTCAAGGAACTTACCGTCAAGATCACTATAACTGCTACCCATGCTAGGGGTTCCTTCGCTGCCTTCGCGAGAGTAGCCCCTGTTCTTACTTCCTGGGCTACGTCCAGCCAATTCGGCAGTCCGATGTGGTGAGAGAGGTCCAGGTGTCCTCTGCTCAGCTGATTTATCGGGTTTGTCCGGCTTTTGTATCATGGCAGCAGAGCTAGCTGAAGAGTCGGATGTGTTGGATTGATGGATAGCAGGTTTTCCATGGCTTCTGTGATGTCGCTTACCGGAACTGCGTCCATCCCCTCTAAGAGTTGAGCCAAGGTCCTGAGCCGAGGTTTTGCTTGAAGGAGATGTATATGGTTGGAAAGCAGGTTCGGATTCATCATCCTCCTCCTCGTCGTATTGTCCACCTTCTTGCTGCTGGAATCGTGGGGGCCGGCGAATGATGCGAGACTGGGCAGGGACTGATTCATCATCAGATGATGTCGCCGAACTATCCTCTGCTGGACCTGGTGACGGGCTTCGTTCTTCTGGTGAAGGCTCTGGCTGGGCTGCTTGTTCTGGGGATTTGGCGGGAACCGATGCGATGGGGAGAGATGAGAGGCGACGTCGTTCGCTAGTCCGCGATGCTAATCCAACACCTGGTCGTGGAGATGCCGGCGCTCCTGTCATATCACGCAAGACTGTGGTATTGGTTGATGTATTTCGTGTGACTAACGGTCGCATCGATGAATGAAGAGGTGTGCCAGTGCCGCTCCCAACATCAGCGCGCAGCATGGGCGATTCTCGTCGAAAAGATAAGGCGGATTGCGTTCGTTGATGGCCGGGGCCAGCGGACTCGCCGCTTGGTACGGGAGAGGGACCTGAGCCACGAACAGCGGCGGTAGCTTTGCGAACCTGAGCGCGAACTTGCGAAGCATGTCGTTCGGTAAGCCAGGCAACTTGCTGAAGAAGGAAGTCTACAGGGACTTCAAACCGATCGGCGCTGCATCTCAGTAAGTATCACCTGCACGATATTCTGCAACAGAAGATCGACACCTACATTTCGTCCCCTGGTTCGAGTCAGCTCCAATGAATTTACGAGAATGGTGTGATTCTTACAGTCAATTTGTTTCTTTGCAGCTCCGGAAAGGATCTTCCATAAAGCCTCATCTTTGACAGGATCCCAGTTCACCTGTCATGCTTCGAGTTAGCCTCACCATGACTACTCGGATGCGCGCGCATGATAGCCTTTAAGATGACCGGATCTGGGGAACTTCTTACCGGTGGAGGGTCAACAAAGTCGCCCCGAGGCATGGGTACCCGTACAAAGACGGTATATGTAGGTTCGCTCATGATCCGTCGATGAATATTAAAGAGATTAATAGATGAAAAGGATGAAAGAAGTAAAGTAGGCAACCAAGACGAAGCTCTTGGTCCTAGAGAGCTGTTGCAAGGGTTCCGCGATCGGCTTATCGATAAGGTACTAGTTGCCGTTTTAGCGTGAGAAGTTGGAGGGGTGAGACAGCCAAAATATCCTGGTCCACTCAAGTCTAAGAGAATCCACCATCAAAGGCACTTCTCAACAACACAACGTCAAAGGAATCATTATTCAGCCAAACAAAGCAAGGACATGATTATTCTATACTATGTCTAATTCAAACTATTAGTTCCTACTAGGGAGACTCGACTGTTGACAACAATCATCTTCCATACAAAATCTGATGACGGATAGCCAGTCCTGGTATAACAGCTTAATGCCCCTACTCTATAATAAGCATAACCACCTACACTCAGTATTTGCCTCTCCTGTCTTCTGAGGAGATTGTTATGCTTTGTGAAACAATATCCGTTATGCTTATGTTGCTCTGGCATTCACTCGTATCATGTCATACATCTCTACCCGTCGGTGCTTGGTCAATTCCACTTGTACGCCCACTCGATAACTGCGTTAAGATTCTTTTCGCAGGTCTAATATTACAGAGAAGTGATATCCCTGGTTCTTGAATGGGTACCTGCGTACAGAGTGTGACAGCTCCCGCTATGCCGAACAAGTTGCCGTTATGTTCCTCACACCAAAGCAAACTCCTTGTCAACCAATACTTCATTCCTCCATGCTTGTCTCGCAATCGCTTGACAAGTCATCGCCATGGACACTGGCAGATTCTTCCCGCTGCATAGCTTTGCCCCATAAACTCTCCAGTTTGTAGCACTTGATCATCACCCGCTTCTGCTCTTCAAGTCGTTTGCTAGCAGCTTCAAAGCCTCTCTCTCCATCTCGTAGTCTTGCCGCCTCCGATTCTTGTTTCTTTTCTCGGTGCCAAAGACGGAGTCGATCAATTCGGTCTGTGGTGCGTAGACGTTTGGCGTGGTAGTGGAACTGAGCATCACGAGCTTTCAATATCTCGCTGCTGATGTTGACTCTCGCAAGTAGCCTTCGGACGTCCTTGGTCATCTGATCGCGGTACGCTTTGAGTGCTTCATAGTCATCTTCTGGTGGTTTCTGGATAAAATTGACCAACTCGAGGATGATATCGAGTTCATGGATAGCCATTCCATATGCCAAGCTGACTTGGGTTTCTGTTTCTTCGATGGTGGTCTGGTTCTCACCAGCCTTGACGACAGACGGATCAAAACTAGACATGTTGCAAACTATCAACAGGAAAGTTGATTGAGTTCTTGTAGACTTGTGAATAGGGTTTAGAATTGTAGTTGGCCCGAGACGTTCCACAAACATTCCATACCGTTTACGGAGTAATCACTTGCATTAGGTGATAGGTTACAACTGTTTACAGACTCTACCATGCATCGGTATCCTTTTCGTCTCGTGTGTTACTTATATGTGTTGCCTGACATCGACATTGTCTTTATCATGGCTGAGAATCGTCTGTGAACACAATCTTCGACCACATCAGATGAAAGAGATACTTTTTTGCTCAAACAACTCACCTTCTTCATGCACTGGCAACGATATTGTTTTTATATATCGTTGGCTTTCGAACTACCTACCTAGACATCATGGAATACATTGTCTGTAAAATGTATGTTCTAAGTCTAGGGTAGTTGACCTGCAGATACCCACCAGTAAATGCCGATCTTCGTTGCTACTGTTGCAATAACTGATAGGCATTAAACGCATCCACTGTTCGGCATTGCTGGGAGAATGATGGAATCTATGTTAGCTGTAGTTGGGCTCTAGTGTCACTTAATAAAACCCCTGGACCGAGGTGAAAGCGTGTCTGCACGACTCATGAACACGGCATTGCTGATGCTTGACTCACGAAAGCCGATGCAAAGAGGATCCCGGCTTTTCCCAAAACGGAAACGATGGTGCCCCGCGACTGCCATGCCATTGACCTGCCCAAACGACCCCGCTGAATTGTCTTTGCCTCACCACTGGGCAGTTGTGACTTGGCTTTGATCCGTCTCCAGCCAAAAGTCGGGAAGCTTCCCCCATTGATAAAAACTGCCTTAACGAGTGATTATTAATTCAAACTGTCTTTTCTTTTTTTGACCTTCCAACTGTAACCATCCGCATGGATGCGTCTCGCTTATCTATCCCATACCGACCACAACACCATTACAACATCATATCGAGCTATAGCTCTGTCAATATCTCGTAGGAGCTACATAGAGCTCTTACATCATCAGATACCTTATCGCTATTCGTACAATAAACCCAGCCCCTCTAGCCTCTAGCTACGGACAGCTGTAGCCCTCCCCACCACAGTCGTAGACGCGAGTCGCTTTTTGCGCAGCTTGACGACTACAACAACCCAGTCACCAATACCAACATCCGCCACGACACTCATCATGGTAGCTTCAGAGCTCACCGCGTCTGCGAGAGCCATGCGCTCCACGCCTGTAAGCAGCGATGAGTCGGGTTCGAGCTTACCAAAGCCCCTCTCGCCTTTGCAAAACCGTGCAGCCGCCAGCCACAGCCCGTACATCCAGGAGCATGCTAAAGACTTGGTCGCATGGCAACTCCTCGACGATGAGGCAGTTGAACGTGCACGCAAAGAGAACAAACTCATTTTCCTCCATATCGGTTACAAGGCATGCCACTGTAAGTCGTGTGATCATCCTGGGATTAGCCTTGCTGTTTCAATGGCTAACGGTTCAAGTTTGTCGATTAATGTCAACTGAGACTTTCTCTAACCATGAGTCGGCTTCTGTACTCAACGAGTCTTTTGTACCTGTCATAGTTGACCGCGAAGAGCGTCCCGATATAGAAGCCATCTATATCAACTATACCCAAGCCGTCCACAATGTTGGTGGGTGGCCTTTGAACGTGTTTCTTACACCCAACCTGGAGCCGGTATTTGGTGGGACTTATTGGTTTGGGCCCGCAGGACGACGCCGCCACAACAGTGATAGTAACGAAGAGATCCTCGATTCCCTCACTATTTTTAAGAAACTACGCGACATCTGGACTGATCAAGAATCACGATGCCGAAAAGAGGCAACTGAGATTGTTGCTCAGCTCAAGGAATTTGCAGCTGAGGGTACTTTGGGTACAAGGAGTATCTCAGCACCCTCAGCTATAGGTCCTGCTGGCTGGGGCGCACCACCTCCTACCCACTCGAGCGATACTAAAGCAAAGAACATAAGTGTCTCGGAGGAACTGGACCTGGATCAGCTGGAACAAGCCTACAGGAATATTGTCGGCACCTTCGATCCAGTTTATGGGGGATTTGGTTTGGCACCCAAGTTTCTAGTCCCGCCCAAAATGGCATTTTTGCTTTCACTCTTGACAGCCCCCGAGGCCGTTCAAGATGTTGTTGGAGAAGACGAATGCAAACATGCCACCAAAATTACGTTGTACACACTGCGACAGATCCGCGATGGGGCGCTGCGCGATCATATTGGAGCGACTGGCTTCTCCCGCTGCTCAGTCACAGCGGATTGGAGCATCCCTAACTTTGAGAAGCTGGTGACGGATAATGCGCAATTGCTTTCCCTATATATAGACGCATGGAAGGCAAGCGGTGGGGGTGAGCAGGACGAGTTTTTGGACGTTGTTATGGAGCTTGTCGATTATCTTACCACGTCTCCGATTGCCCTTCCTGAGGGAGGATTTGCCTCAACTGAGGCAGCTGATTCTTATTACAGACAGGGCGACAAGGAGAAGCGGGAGGGCGCTTACTACGTCTGGACATGGCGCGAGTTCGAATCGGTGCTGGACGACATTGATAGCCACATGAGCCCCGTGCTGGCGGCGTATTGGAACGTCAAGAAGGACGGAAACGTTGGCGAGGAACTCGACCCCAATGACGACTTTATCGATCAAAACATTCTATGTGTCAAGAGTACTGTTGAGCAGCTTAGCAACCACTTCAGCACGCCCGTGGAAAAGATTCGAGAGTACATCGAGACAGGAAAAGCTGCCCTGAGGAAAAAGCGAGAACAAGAGCGTGTACGCCCTGCAGTAGATGACAAGATTGTTGCGGGATGGAACGGTCTTGTGATATCGGCACTCTGCAAGGCAGCATCTGCGTTGAAAACGTTGAAGCCAGAGCAAAGTTCAAAGTGCCGATCTACAGCAGAGCGGGCCGCTGCCTGCATCAAAGAGAAGCTTTGGGACGCCAATGAAAAGGTCCTTTACAGAATATGGTCTGGGGGAAGGGGAAACGCTGCTTTTGCAGATGACTATGCTTACTTTATTCAAGGCCTGCTGGACCTTTTCGAGTTGACAGAGAATCAGCAGTATCTCGAATTTGCTGATGTGTTGCAACGTAAGATACACTAACCCCCTCATTCGTGTATCGTTCCGCTAATTCTTGCAGAAACCCAAATTTCCATGTTCTACGATATTGATGGTGCTTTCTTCACGACGAAGGCCAATGGCTCACATATAATTCTCCGCCTGAAGGAAGGCATGGATTCATCGCTTCCATCAACGAATGCTGTTAGCGTTTCTAACCTTTTCCGTCTTGCAAGCTTATTGTCAGATGAGGATCTTGCTGTCAAGGCTCGTCAGACCATAAATGCATTTGAAGTCGAAGTTGGGCAACACCCTTGGCTGTTCCCTGGCATGCTTGGCAGCGTTGTTACTGCGAGGTTGGGCAACCAGAAGCCATCACCTAAGGTGACATACAAGCCAGCCAGGTTGACAACTTAAAATAGGCTATCTGAGCAAAAACAGCTCGCACAAGCCGGGTCTATAGGAAAGGGATGATGGATCAGAAAGATGAAAGAGAACTGGAGAATCCTAGACTTTTGCAGCATAATTTAACAACCCTCCAGACCAAAAAGCTTGGTGTCACGCATATGCACTTTACTCTGTAGAGTTCCGAATGTGCGCATTCGAAATGTGATCAAATTTGTCATTTCAGGGGTATCTATTCTACATCGGCCACCGCCCCTTCTCCCCCATGGTCCATTACACTTATCGAGCACTTCAACTTATGTTGTGAACTAACTCGTGAACAAAGTATGGCTCAGCAGTATTTCTTTAGTCGGGTTATTTACCGATGGCTGGCTTAAGAACGGGAATCTGCTGTGCCTTTGCGGTTCATCAAACCAGTAAAGAAGCTCTGCAGTTGCTCATTGTCAAAGTCCTTGGCCATATTTGCAGCAGGCGTTTGCGTTTCTGCTTCCTCCTCTTCGTTGCTAGGCGAGGAGGAAAATGCATTGCGATCCTGTCCATGTCAGTTCCTACACACATTAAATATTGATGGCGGGATCGGCTCACCTTAAGACGTTGTAGCATATCATCAGCGTCGACCTGGATACCGCCCATGTTGAACTGCACGGGGCCAATATGTTCACTGATGCTCTTCTCATCGCCATACTCAATATGACGGGCGCTGCGAGCGATCGCGTTGTCGGGAGCCTTCTCTGGGTGCTTGGCCTTGAAAGCCTCGAGAATCTTGAGTTGCTTCGCAAGGAAGTCTTGAGTCTCGTCGCTATTCACGTTGATCCACTTCTCGCCATGCATGGCATTTTCAACAACTGCCAGACCGCCGCTGTTAGGGTCACGGCACCAGCCCTCATAACGCGCGATCGCACTCTTTTGTTGTCGCTTCTCCAACTCTGCATCATCCACCTCGCCTGCTTGGTCATCGTCGTTGAAGTGCATATCCTTGCGGGGGGTGTTGATGTCATCAGACCATGAATTAGAAACCTGCTCGGCGTCAAATGAGCCGCCAAGAACACGAATCTTGCCCCATGAGTCCCAGTTGGTAGGAACGACAATCTTGTCGCGATCGATAACATTATGCTTGAGTGGGTGGCGTTTGAGAAGAGATGTGATTCCAAGAGTGGAATGAATGAGAGAGGGTAGCTGAGAGGTTGCATTTTGTGAAGTGTAAATCAGAGAAGCACCATCTGTAAAATGTTAGTACCCTGACCAGATAAGTGGTTGGTAAAGTAAACTAACGTCTCAACAATACTGTTCGCAAGTATTGCAAAACCGTATCAAAATCAGGTTCTTTCCAAGCCTGGTTCTTTTCGAGAAACTCCATTTTTTGTGCCTGCTTATGTTAGTAACCTCCTCATCAATTTGCTTAGTGGTTGGTGTCATACATTCTGGCACACTACGCAGAGTGGCAGGCCCAAAGGTTCCTCCCATTCTCCTGGTCCCAAAGGCAGTGAACTGTCTCCATCGCCACCAGTGGCTGTAGCTGATGGTGTGCCGTCGAGATTGGTCGCCGCGCCTCCCCGACCTCGCTCCTTCCAGGTCGCCATAACCTCTTGCATAAGGTCGCGTTGATCGCTGTCGACTCTCTTGAGAACCTCTTGTATCATTTGAACCCATGTCCATATTTGTCGCAACCACAAGTGAGGCTGTGACCAATCCAGTAGGATAATGAGAGAGGTGTTGGGGATCGTCTCTGGGGTAAGGAGGGGCGCAACTAAAGAAGCGAACTCGGTAGATGGTTGGGAAAGGAAGTAGAGCGAGACTCGTGCCAGGGTATCTAAATATGTCAGCACTGTGCTTGAAGCTATACTGAGCGTGTTTACAAACCATCTTGGTCGGCATCAAGCACATCATAGTATGTATAACCCAGCGCAAAGTTGTTGGCAATTGGTGGTATCTTAAGCCGATCCGTATTGCGCTTTGACTCGGAGTTGGACAAAGATTCGAGAAAGTCCCTTTGATGTTCGGGGGTACCGCCTGGATTCATAGGGTCGTGATCAGCTAATCGAGCTCGTTGACATTGCTAGCTCGTCTCTGCATACCTAGAACGATGAGGTTCTTCTCTGGTAGTCGCTTGCCACTTGCGACGGATTCCAGCATAGACGTCCAAAGATCCTTCTTTTGCTCGCCATCGCGACCTTCTGAATCACCTGAACCCGTTGTATACACCGATAGTCTGTTGGCCATGGCTCCGGTGTTTAGCTCAACGAGCTCGCCGGGGATCTGTTATAGGACGAATCTGTAATATTCAGATCATGGATCGGTTTCCGTCGGAACTAGGGTCTGGGATTGCTGGTAGAACTGTCTCGAATCGAAGTTCTGGTAGATACGCGTTTGGGGTGGTCTTGATAATATTAAAGGAGGTTGACAGGGGATTAGAGTTGCCGTTGGTGCATCTTCCACTCTGCATACAGCAGCCCCGAAAGTGGAATTGGTGTTGGTCTCGACAGTCGTTTATCTCAGCTGTATAATGTCAGATGCAGGTAAAAGGTCGTGTTTCAACGCTCTCGGTGGTTTGTGGTACGTAGATATCGTCGACCGCTGTCCTTCATCAAAAAGCCCGAACGTGGCCAGCTCAAGTTTGCCAGGTACCAATTCGTCCCTCATTGGCACTTGGTCAATAAGATACCCCGTCCATTTAGCTCGGTCCGGAAATTGTCCCGCCAAGAAGAACTGCGCGCTACAACTTAGCGCACGGTCCCCCAGAGCTTCAGTGATGTTTCTACTGGTTCTGACGTTGAATGCGACTTCGAACATCAATTATTTTTTGACCCTTCACAGAGTTGCGCCGACAGCAAACGAAACCACACAATGAATCAAATACGTGCGATCCAGGCGCTGAACAAAAAGGAGATTGAGAATGGAATGTGAGTACATAATGCGGTATCTTGGAATCACCCTTTGCACACTGCTAACACGCGCTTAGTACTCCAGAAGCTTCCTGGCATACCGACTATCGCGACACTGCCTACGTTTACTTCGGCGGTCTACCTTACGAACTTTCAGAAGGCGATGTTATTACGATTTTCTCACAATTCGGGGAACCTGTTTGGCTAAAATTGTCCCGTGATAAGGAGACAGGCAAGTCAAAAGGGTTTGGATGGCTAAAATATGAGGACCAGAGAAGCACCGACTTGGCGGTCGACAACCTTGGCGGAGCAGATATTGGCGGTCGCCTCGTTCGTGTCGATCATGCACGATACAAGGCGCGGGACGATGAGGACCCAGATGAGTTCAAGGTCGGCTGGGAGGAGATGCTAAAGCGAGAAGGTCAAGCTTTGTCAGAAGATGAGAGCAGCGAAGAAGAAGTTCAGCGACCGATGCTGCCAGAAGAAAAGGAACTTGCACTTCTAATGCAGGAACACGATGACGACGATCCTATGAAGGGATTCCTGATCGAAGAGAAGAAGAAAGAAGTCGAAGAGGCACGGCGCAAGGCAGATAAAAAGGATCGCAAAGACAAGCACAGGCACCACAGGTCGCATCGTTCACGGCGGGAGGGGGGCGATGAGGACAGGCACCACAGATCAAGGCGACATGAGAGTCCTGTAGACAGGGAGGAGCGCCACCGGGATAGAGATTCTCGTCGGCACAGAGACGATAACGATGATCGAGAGAGAAGACGAGATGGAGGCAGAGACAGAGATAGGCGGAGAGAGAGGACTGAAGATGGCGAGGATCGCGATCGTCATCGGGAGCGAAGAAAAGACCGGGACCAAGAGCATCGCAGACATAGGGATCATGAGGAGTCGCGGCATAAGAGACGCAGAGACGAAGATCCCGATAGAAGGTCGAGACGACGAAGTCACAGTCAATCACCAAGACGCCGCGATGATTAAAGCAGAACACTATCTAATGCAATACGCTATACAAACCAAAACAACTCTAGTTATTCTGAACCACTCAAACGCCCATTCCCAATTTGCCCAACATTAAAATTCATACTCCTTGTCGTCGTCGGCTTGCTCCGTGGCATAACGTCTATTGACTCATGTGTTGCCCAGATACCGTTTCCATCCTTCTCTTACGCAGTGTCGCTTTCCATCTGCACCTTGGACGATGACGAACTTCTCCCATCGAGCGTCATGTCCTGCACCTATGACCACCAGACTGTCATTACCGATCCAACCAATGACACCCTTTGGTGGTCGGGATGTTCCCAAAACAGCGCTTTCTGAAAATGGGATCCCTCCTATCGCAGCTTCATCTCCAGCCTCGAAATGCGTCGAGCTGAAGGAGTACACATCGGAAAACATCCGAGGCATTAAGGGAATCTTGCTAAGGATGCCCCACTTCCCATCTCCAGAGTCAGTTGCTGAAGTGCCAAGCTGTTGACTTCGGTTCATCCCTGGCTTTCGTGGGTGAGGCACGTCAAACACGTGGAGAGTGGATTTATCGGAAGTGCAGGCGAGCATAGTACCGCAGTGAGAGAAGGCAAGAGAAAATATCGTTGCAGGATCAATACCACGACGAAGCTCGGCAAGCTTTCCACAGCTGCTTGTAGAATAAACGCGGATGAGAGTACCCTTTTCGCTTGCACTCGCCAAAAGCTCCCCATCCGGACTCAAAGCAATAGCCTTCAGTGCAGAAGAATGTGCTGGAATGATGCTGACATTACCAGTCGACAACTCAACGAGTTGTATTTGTCCAGCAGTTCGACCGGGAAAAGCGAGCTTCTTTGCTGAGAGACAACATAATCCAGGGAGATTGTCGGCAGTCTCGTATATATGTAGCAGATTTGGAGGTTTGCTGAAGGAATAAAGCCGGACACTGTTTTGCAACACAACGGCGACACGTTCCCTGCCAAGTTGGACACCGCGTACTGCTGTGAGAGCCGTAATCTCTAAAGCAACCTTGCCTTTCAAGTCATCCCAAATGATAGCCTGGAACGGTTAGCCATGGTCATAGTAAGATTCAATACTCAGTGTACTTTGTTCATAGCAAATTTGGGCGATCTGCCACCACCGACCAGAGCCAGGTAATTGGTGGTGCCCATCATTTGAACAAGGCCGATGCCGGCATTGAAATCTACAGAACTGTTAGAACGGTTTAAAAGAGTTCGATTGAATATAAATACCTCTTATGGCTTTGAGAAGACCTGACTTAGTATGGAAGACTGAGACATAACGGTCAGTAAAGCTATGTACAATGATCGCGGGTCATGACTTACCACAAATCCCAGAGTCAAGTCCGACAGCGAAGCAACTTGCGTCATCGTTGAAGGAGACAGATAAGACAGCCTCCGAGGGCGAAGCCTCAATCGGTGGTCGTGTGTTCATGGTGAGTGACTTGATGTGTACAAGCACTGTAGCATGTATAGGCCAAGGCAGGTCGGCGTGAGAACCAGGAGGGGTAAGGCTAAGGACCTCCGTTGCTCACGTCCAAGCCCGGGATCAGATGAAACTTAAGGAAGATGATTTGGATAGAGTTATTGCAAGTAGAAAAGCATTGCGAAGTCGATAAACCCCAAAAAGCTTGGAGAGTTGCCAATGTATCTGATGCCGCTTACAGATCCACCTGTTTGGTGAATGCAGCTGGTACCTGCGTAACCGATGGGCTTTGATATTATAAAAGAAGATGGGGTTCGGAATACGCCGGTCAAGACTGAGCTAAAGAATAATCGAGAATAAGAGAAGCGGTACCACGATGCAAGTATTTCATGTAAAACAACGGAAACGTATAAAAGACAATGTTTGATGTAAGAGAAAGATACCTGCTCTTGCTTGACTGAGCATTGAACTTACCGCGTCACGGTACCATGCAGCCACGAGATGCAGTCAGCCACTGATGGGTTCTTTCCACGGATGCTGTGGCTGGGCCAGAGTAACAATGAGAGCTACAGAGACACTCACGTGATGAAACGAAACGACGAGCTTTGATTGCAAGCAAGCGCCACAACAAGGCTTCAGGTTGCGAGGGTCCGCTAAGTGGTCCCTTGAGCGGGAAGGCGGTCTGGCTTGACAGGGCGTCGGGGGCACGCAAAGTGTGGATTTTGTAGGGGTGCACCTGCCGTCCCCCTCTGGTAATAATGGACACTGGCTCTCTAGCTTAGGCACTTCCCCTGAATGCCAGAGCAGGAGCGATTGGCCAGGTGTGAAATTGGCCATACCCCTTGAGCAACCAAGTCCAACACGACCCGTATCCTTCTCTCCTGGCTCCTAGCCTCCTTTAACATTTTCCCCTTGGTTCAGGTTCCCCAAGTTTCCACTTCAACCACCGCAAAACCATACTCGATTTGAGTCGTTGCTCAACCTTGGTGTTCTCGACCTATTCTTACCGTTGACGCTCAGCTTCACCTTCAGTTCCAGCTCGTCACCCCCGAATCCGATCTACAAAATGTCGTCCATGGGCGTATGTTCCACCTCCCTTCGACCCCGTTCGTTATGTTGGATGCTTTCGCCGATAAAGCTACCGTTTCCACATGATTCACGGGATTAAAACTTTAACACGTCTGCCGCATAATTGTTACAGCCCGCTGACACCTGCTCCCCAATAGAAGATGATCCGCCGAAAGAAGAATGTCAAGAAGGGTATTCAATTTTGCCTGATGGTCTGCGGTGCTTCAGGCACTGGTACGTTACCCCACGGGAGATCCTGCAACTGCACACCTCCTTGCGATCGAACATGAACAACAAGCTCATATTTGACAGGCCGTACTACCTTCGTCAACACACTCTGCGGAAAGAGTGTGCTCGAGCACAAGGAATCCGACGATGCTGGCAGCGCGCACGTTGAGGATGGTGTCAAGATTAAGCCCATTACCGTTGGTAGGTGCAACGTCGCTTGTTGGTTGCATACGCGTTACTGACTTGCGACCAGAGCTTGAGCTTGATGAGGAGGGTACCCGTATCTCTCTGACCATTGTCGACACCCCCGGCTTTGGTGATCAGATTGACAACGAAGCTAGCTTTTCAGAGATTGTTGGCTACCTCGAGAGACAATACGACGACATTCTCGCCGAGGAGTCCCGTATCAAGCGTAACCCCCGATTCAGAGACAACCGAGTGCATGCTATGCTTTACTTTATCACTCCCACTGGCCATGGGTATGTCTTGAATTTTCTCCGGTTGCCAACCCCGCTGACAAATGTAGTCTCCGAGAACTCGACATCGAGCTCATGAAGCGACTCGCCCCCCGCGTTAACGTTATCCCCGTCATTGGCCGCGCCGATTCACTCACCCCTGCTGAGCTTGCCGAATCTAAGAAGCTGGTTATGGAGGATATCGAGCACTACCGCATTCCTGTCTACAACTTCCCTTACGACATTGAGGAGGACGATGAGGATACCGTTGAGGAGAACGCCGAGCTCCGTGGCCTCATGCCTTTTGCCATTGTCGGATCTGAGGACGTTGTCGAGATCGGTGGCCGCAAGGTTCGCGCTCGCCACTACCCCTGGGGTGTCGTCGAGGTTGACAACCCTCGTCACTCCGATTTCCTCGCTATTCGATCTGCGCTCCTCCACAGCCACTTGGCTGATCTGAAGGAAATCACCCACGACTTCCTGTACGAGAACTACCGTACCGAGAAGCTGTCTAAGAGCGTCGAGGGTGCTTCTGGAAAGTGAGTTTAACCGAAACTTAGCACAACATACAATGCTGACCCCTTCTAGTGCCGACAGCTCAATGAACCCTGAGGACCTCGCTTCCCAGTCGGTCCGCCTCAAGGAGGAGCAACTCCGACGAGAGGAGGAGAAGCTCCGCGAGATCGAACTCAAGGTGCAGCGCGAGATCAACGAGAAGCGACAAGAGTTGCTGGCTCGCGAGTCGCAGCTTCGCGAAATCGAGGCCCGCATGCAACGAGAGGCTGCTGCCCAGAACGCTGGCACACCCGAGCCCAATGGCGGCGAGGAGCAGCTCAACTAAGTCTCTCGCTTGACCCTCTAGGTCTTTTGCGATTCTTCAAAATGCGACGTTGGACTATTGTCTATTACTGGCGTTGGTTTTCCTCTCCTATGACTCAAGAGAACGATGAGAATATTCCCCCTGCTGCTGAACAATTGAGTTGTTGTTTTCTTTTTTTCATCGCCGCCCGGCCTCCTATTCTCGAAATGATGGTGGAGATGCCGTGGAGGCATCTTTCAGTGGAAGCCTGATGGTGGGCGGCTCCCTGACTAGAAGCATTCTCAAGGGAGGAGAGTTATCATGCATGCGGCTGTTGTAGGGACGCAGCTTATCGGGACTATCTTGGGGATGAAGACACCCGTGTGCTACGATACGATACATGCAGGTGACTGGCGGATAGGACTTATTGTCGTGTCCTGGTGCCATCTTGTGGTCATATTAGACTTGTGTCGGGCATACACTGTTATTCGTGTTAGACGACACATCCTTGATTGTTTCTTTTTTCTAGTGGCCTTCTAATCCTGATATCAAATACATTCAATATTTTTGTAATACCACTCACTAGTATGCCAATTCTACTTAGGAACAGGCCATAATGTCAATCTTGAAGAACAGCGATCGTATTCACATCGTTGAAAGCAATTGGCGCATTCATTGAGCTATTATTGTGGGTGATTTAACCAGGGCAAAATCTCCTCCATGATGGATGTTTAAAACATTGAATCCTTCTCCAACAACGCCTTGACAGGTCTGAAACGGAAAATCATTGGCAACAAGCAAATAGAAATACCAATCTTGGCAAAACAGGCACAAAAAGAGAAATTGAGTGGCCAGCTATTGACCTTTCTTTGACTCCACGACTCGGTCAAACTTTACACACCATCAGTGCTTAGTTGTTAGACTGGCTGTTGAGGATGCGCAGAATGGCAAGGAAAAGGTTGATGATGTCGAGGTAAAGGCTGATGGCGGCTGCAATCTCCTCCTCGACATGGTGATGGCGCAAGACAAGTTGCGTGTCGACGAGGATGTAGCCACTGAAAATAAGAGCCGCTAGGCCACCATAGATAAGTTCACCGGTCGAGCTGTAGGGGAAAAACATGGCCATGAAGCCGAAGATGACGAGACCCCAGAGAGCGCCGAAGAGGTAGGGCATCCATGAGGTGAAGTCATACTTTGTCTGGCAGGCGAAAAGAGTAAGGAAAACGAAGATTCCGGCAGTAAGGACAACGGCGTTGAGTACGATGGACGTCTTGTAGAAGGACACTATAACGGAAATGGTGTAGGCTTCGGCAAGAGTAAAGAGTGAGAGGAAGAGAAGGTTGGTAGGATACGACTTGCGCTTCCAGTAGGTGAGACCCATAAAGACCATGGAACCAAAGAGCTATGGTCGTGTTAGTGGTTCATGTTGCGGTTCTGAAGGTTCGATGAGAACATACCGAGGCCCAAACGACACCAGGATGGCCCTGGATCCAGTCCTTGTAGCCAGTGCTGAAGAATGTGAGGCTGCTCACTCCAGCGGTGGCAAGGAGCTGAACAGTGAGAATGGTGTAGACCTTGCGGACAAACTGGTTGCGGATATCGACAGTAGCCTCAGCTACGGAGCCACCAAACTATAGCAACTGTCAGTTACTCATCGACCTTCGTGCGCATATCATCTATCCCTACCTTGAAATCATCAGGGAGGTTATCCTCGCTATCGCGGGGCGCACCGAAAAGACCCTGTGTCTCATCGCGAGATGCAGAACCCTCAGCGTAGGCGGGGGGCGCGTGGGTGTAATCGTCTGGGTCGCTTTGGGGCGCTGGTTGATACTTGGTCTTTGAGGACATGATGGCGATGAATGCGCTCACAGGCAAGATGTTGTTAAGACGAGGATGGGTTGAGAGTGCGCAGTCGTCGAAGAGGTCTCTGACAGCAAAAGGGTGGCCTCAAGGTTTAAGTGTTATTGTTGATGGAAAGTTCGGGACATTCATCGATGATGCGAGGCCCAAGGGATGCTCAGGTCGGTCATGTGGGGAACCAAATGGGGAAAGTGTGGCGTTTTAGGCAGCGCAAGAACCAGTGGCGGTGCAAAGTATGGCGTCAGCTTGATGCAGCTCTACGGAATATACTGGCTTTCTCTTGACGCAATACGTCAAAGTTAGATCAACAGACACAGGCACGGATACCGAGGTTAACAATTACGCCAAACGATAAATGAAGTTATCTATATAATTCATGGAGCTGAATCTATTTGGCTAAAAATGACTGGAGTTCAAACTCAAGGCCATGATCATCAGTCTTATACCGAAAGATCTTGGCACGATCAGTTTCTTATGAGAGCGAAATGTAACTTGAACCGAAGCCCTTAAATCCTTATTAGTGAAGTGTGTAAGTCATTTGAGGCCAGGGTTAGTGGATATACTTTGCCTGCGTATATTCTGCACTTCTCCTGTGAACCTTGCCAAACGCTGCATTTGGAAGACAAACGAAGTATCGAAGTATCTACAATGGCAACAATCGATGACAGACTACCCTGGTAATTATATCATGATAAAGAAGCGGCATTGCGGGGCACGAAGATGTGATAAAAGCAAACTACTGCGCTTGATGGTGGAGCACTGCTCCGTGTGAGTCTAAACGTATGCGCAAGTCGCGCGTTGTGCTGAAGCCGGCAAGTGATATTGGGTTGCAGATCAGATCAGTACACGGGTTTATGTTATCTTACCCAGTAATTTGTATCCATGGATTGAGACCTGGAGATTCATGTTGCAACGACACGAGACGAGGCATAGATCTCGACATCTGCGGAGAACCAAGAAGGCTATGCCTTGTCAGCGGCTAAATGAACTATTTTGGCTTTGTTCTCTGCTGAGGGGCTATCCAGCTCGTTATGATAACTTGAAACAAATCCAACAGATCAAGTCGTCTCGTATTGAAAAGACGGTGGAGGAGATGGTTTCGATGGTGGATCTAGAAGTTGCTAGTACTGCATGTACGTACTGTAGGTAGATTGCATTGGATGTCAAGACTATCAATCTATCCGTCCTTCAGATTTAGCTGATTGTTGTTTGGAAACATCCATATCAATTAAAGCAAAACTTTAATTAGTTTAAAATGTCTTAACAGAAGCGAAAAGGTCCAAGCCAAATCATCTCGCCCAAGTCCAGCCCGTGCTTCCCTACCGAGGTTGCAGCAATCCATGAGCAGAATTGACCAATCGATGGCACGAGAGTCATCATCAGCCCAGTCAATGCTGGCTTGCAGCTCCATATAGCGGGGGAACACCTTAAAAAACAATCAAAGACCTGATCCTGGACCATGCGGCGGCATTTCTCTTCCCTGGCCGTAGACATTTCTGCAGCGCTTCCATTAGCATGCTGCACTATTAATCCGTACTGTACCTATCAGGTACATTGCTTAACATTTGCCAGTATCGAACGAGGATGGCATCTTATAACCGGAATATTTTCCCTTGTCTATTTTTTCTTCATTTCCTGTCAATGCGAAAACTAGGGGTTTCCGGGAACCAGCCGCCCCTCTACTCCCCCTTAGCTTGATCACCATTGGCAGAAAGAAAAGAAAAGGGGTAACTTGGCAATAGAGATCTACGGTGCAGTGTATTTCTGACGGTACACGCCGCAGATTAGGTACTTGGGCCTAGGGAATGAGCTAAGCTAAAAGCTTAAGAGGGCCTGGGCTGTCAATAAGAGAACAAGACAGAGAGGGGCAGTTGGGATAAGGGGACCTTGAAATGGACCCTTCCTATTGGCCAATTTCCCCTTTAACCCGTCTCAACGAAATGGAAAAGCTTTGAGCAACGGTGGCTTGGCTGGACGACCCTTGTTTGGCCTTCCGCCTTCATCCCCTGGAGCTAGGGCCGTTCCATTTAGTCCAGTGCCATCTAGAATTTCGAAATTCAGGTTCCTTGGAACAAACCAGCCAGGCCTGTCTGTCACTTGTTAATGAATTGATTGAGTGCTAGATTATGTGTTTCTGCAGCACTGAAGGAGGGTGACATCCACACACCTTGTTCTTATTCGGAACAGGTGGTCTACCTTGCTGCAGCGACAGGGATTGGAGAGAAGCATGTAGTGGCCGCCTGAAGAAATAGGATGCTGCACATCCAATCTGATCTGAGATTGGTGATAAAACAAGACGAAATATTCTTGTCATGGCGATTGAGGACATGAAAAAGCAATTCCAAAGGCCAATTGAACTCCCACGAATAGAGCCGCTATTGGTGAAGCTGTGGGATTATCGTGTTCACGTCTTTCACTACGAATAGAGGATATATCTATCATTGAATCAGCTTCGTTTGCTTCTCCTTTCGATCAACAATAGCCAATGGAGCTCAGCTGCACTGCACTTCACTTGATCGCTTGCTCACCGCCTTGGGTAATGCCCGCTGTGGGGCAATTCTCCCTCAACATACTGATGTACGTACCTAAAATACAGTGGACTGGACACCCTGGCACTGCACCCGACTACTCCCCGTAGAGAGCCCCCCCGCTACTGCACCAGTACAGCACGCTACCCCCTAAACCTTGGGCTACCGATCTCTTTTTAGAGCCAAACATTCATGGGGGTTCCTTCAAAATTCATCGGGATCCCATTTTCTTTCTTTGGCTACCCGATCCTTGGACCTTCTCCTACTTCTCCCTTTCTCCTCCTCACCTCTCCTCTTTCTTCTTCTCTTCACGCATTGCTTCCGGCATCAGCTCTGTCCATTGTTTTGTTCAGTCTTGCTTGCTGAAGACCAGAGAAGAGAGCCCGAGCTTTGGTAAACCCCAACGGCCTTTGCTCGATATCATTCATACCTTCAATACCTACCGCGCGACCCTCATAGCGAACCTAGCGACGGACAACGAAGCCTTGACTTTTGGACTTGCATCTCGATTTACCTTGCATCGCTATATCGTTTCGCCAGTCTTATACTTTTGCACGAAAAAGTAAAAAGCAACACAAAACAAAGGCTTTTCTTCTATAAACTGTACCCCTTGATCGTCTTCTCTCTCTCCAAATTTTGCATCTTGTGTGTCTCCGACTCGCGGACCTAGCACAGGGACCCCTCCCTACTTCCGCCCACACACTTGTTCAGCCACAGGCAACGCTCGCTGGCCAAGAAAGAAGAAAAGGACACGGCAGCCTTTTATACGAGCCCGAACGAAAACGCACGAAAAGAACTTGAATCTTCCTCGCTCAATCATGAGCAGCGACCCCGTCATGCAGGTCGAGGACAAGATTGTCCCCGGCCCTTCTGCCACCAGCGAGACGCCGGTCGCAGAAGAGAGAATCATTCTCCAAGAAGCCACTGTCATTAGAACAACAGAAGATGAGCTTCATGCAGCCTCAAATGGTAGCGCGAGCGTCGCTACTTCACCCACCACTGGTGCTCCCTCGCGACCACGACTTAAGAAAGACAACAGCACGCCCAACATGAACGGACCCCTTTACATGCAGACCGCTGGTAACAAGACGGTGCTTGTCCGCCGACTTAAGCGCAAGGAGGAGAGCACCTGGAAGCATCTCTCGCGCTGGTTTGTTGAGAACCAAATCGGTACGTTTTTTCCTAAACCAACCAGCCTCCCCCCTTTGCCAATCCTAGGATTGCGAATAAATGCCGTGGGTGGTCGAAGTGTCAGGACAGGGCAAGGGTCTCAGGTCGGGTCGATTCTGGACCTAGCCTGGTTAAAAGACATTTCGGGAATGGCTGTCGCACTTGAAGCGGCACTCCGCGTGGCACTGCATCCCTACCAATCCAGCTTTCAGGGTCCTGCTACGCTACCAGATAGCGGCGCTTCTTGACAGGCTGATCGCATGGCGAGGTGCATCCGAGTGTGTGCACCGATCTGATCATCTTATCTTGTTTGGATGGACTCGAGCTGACGTGGTACTTCTATTTTAGGTCTCTCTTTCAACCTCCTCGCTCTCATCTTCCTCGCCCAGACTTTCATCCCCAAAGCTCGCGACTACACTCAGAAGTTCTTCCATCTCAGCTACCACAACTCTCAATCCGGCCAGTACCGCATCGGCTTCGACGATGCCTACTTTATTACCTTTTGCATCATCCTTTTTACTGGTCTTCGTGCCGCCACCATGGAATACGTCCTCGCGCCCATTGGCAGATGGCAGGGCATCGACAACCGCAAGAACTTGACTCGTTTCAGCGAGCAGGCTTGGCTCATGGTCTACTATACCGTTTTCTGGCCTTGGGGAATGGTAAGCTTGGGTTTAGCTACGTAGCAAGAATTATGCACTGACATCGATACAGTACATTTACTGCACCTTTCCTCACTACATGAACATGGAGAACATGTGGACCGACTGGCCCAACCGCGAGCTCGATGGAATCATGAAGGCCTACCTCCTGTGCCAGTGGGCTTTCTGGCTGCAGCAGATGATTGTCATTAACATTGAAGAGCGCCGCAAGGATCATTGGCAGATGTTCACACACCATATCGTCACCACCGCTCTTATCTTTGCTTGCTACGCCTACCACCATTCTCGCGTTGGAAACTTCATCCTTGTTATCATGGATGTTGTTGACCTGTTCCTTCCTGTAAGTCGCTCTGGTTTGCCAATGTCGATTGCCTGACTAACAGAACACAGCTTGCAAAGTGTCTGAAGTATTGCGGTTACTCGAAGATCTGCGATGTCATGTTCGGTCTGTTTGTTCTTTCTTGGTTCTTTGCTCGCCACGTCTTGTACATTGCGGTCTGCTGGTCCATCTACTCCGACACCCCCCGAGTCATGCCTACGGGCTGCTTCAAGGGAAACAACGACAACATGGTTGGCCCTCTCGACCCTCCAGCTGGCTGGAGCTATCTCGTCGAACCATTCATCAACCCTGAGGGTCTTGTATGCTACAACGAGACTGTCAAATGGAGCTTCCTCGCTCCTCTTCTCTTCCTCCAGGCCATCACCATCGGCTGGTTCACCATGATCGTCCGCGTCATCATCAAGGTGCTCAAGGGAGGCGATGCTGAGGATGTCCGAAGCGACGACGAGGGTGGCGAGGAGGAAGAAGAGGAAGAGGAATTCATCTACGAAGAGGCCCAACCCTTGGAAGAGGAAGTTGGTGTCGAGGCCCTCGACCTCCGTAACTGGGAGCGCCGATCAGGTGTCAAGAAGCAAGCCAGCAGTTCTGGAGTCAGCCTACCCGGCCACAGCGATCGCAAGGAGTTGCTGGGTCGCATTGGCTGTGAGAAGCAGGTCGACTAAACGAAGAAATGAGTTGGGAGTTTAACGGCATTCCACATCACATATTCCTCGATTCACACTCCGAGGATGCTCGCATTTTGAACCTTTTCCGCGACTTTTTCTTATTATTTTGGGCTTGCATTTGGAGGGGATGTTTTCCCCTGGTCTTTTTTTCTTGTCGCAACGACCTGGCTGGTAGAGAACGATCGGTGAACGATCGAGGCTGGAGACCTCACGGCTTTTGCATTGGAGAATTCCGCTGAAGATAGACGGTCGCCACTAGAGATGACGATTGCTTCTTTTGCAACGAAGACAGAAAAAAAAGTTCTTTTTTTTTTGGTGATGATTTCAAGGGCTTTGAATGGGAATTACTTTGATCATCTATTTTGTCTGCTTGGATGCCCAGCAGACGAAAGATAGCCCTATAGTTATGCGAATGATACCTCGATTAATGCTGGCAATACAATGTTAAACTACCTCGGTCCGTGTTACTATGGCGATCTTGTGACTTGAAAGTTCAGAATACGTTCATTTAGCGTTGCGATATCAATTAACACCCAGTTCAAGATAAATCCAAAGTCATTAATTAACAAACGCTATATATCACTATGCCTTGCCCTCGTCTCCCAAAATCTCCTTTGCATACTCCTTCAACTTGAACTTCTGCACCTTTCCACTGGGCGTCTTGGGATACTCGTCGATCCAGAAAACGTACTTGGGTACGAGGTGCTTAGACAACTTCCTCGCAACCCACTGCCTCAACCCGTCTCTCGTCAGGGTACCGGCCTCATCAGCCCCCGCTCTATCTAGAGGCACGTCTTCCATGTGATCCAGCGGCGTCCATCCACGCGCAGGGATGATAAAGGCAGCGACTGCTTCGCCGTATCGCTCGTCGGGAACACCTATCACGCTGGCTTCTCGAACACCTTCATGGGTGAGCAGGCAGTCTTCTACTTCCAGCGGATGAATGTTCTCTCCACCTCGGATGATGAGGTCTTTGATTCGGCCTGTAATTTGCACGTAGCCTTGCTCGTCCATCTCTGCTTCGTCACCGGAGTACATCCATATTGTTCCATCTTTTGGATCAGGTA
The DNA here is from genome assembly GCA_004366955.1 of Fusarium humuli. Taxonomy (NCBI): domain Eukaryota; kingdom Fungi; phylum Ascomycota; class Sordariomycetes; order Hypocreales; family Nectriaceae; genus Fusarium; species Fusarium humuli. Next base: position 45,720 of record QHKN01000254.1, on the reverse strand, counting down.
CGCGGACCTCATTTGTGCGGACTTCATCGCCGTAGTAGCCCTCCATAACGAGGTATCCTGCTGCTGCCAGCTCGCCTCGTTCACCGATGGGGAGAATCCTGCTGTGATCTAAGGGGTCCACGATCTTGAGTCCTGTATGAGGCATGACTTTGCCAATAGATGACGTGCGCTTGTCAATTGGGTCTGACGGACTAGTCATACAGCTCACAGGCGCTGTCTCAGTCATGCCGTAGCAAATAACGAGGTCCTCGAGACCGAGGCGTTTATGTAGTGTGCTCATAAGGGAAGGTGGTACGCTGCTACCAGCGACGATTCCTTTGCGTAGATGTTTAGGGTCGTGGGGAACAACGTCTCCTCGGTCAAGAGCTTCGAGAATCGCAACCAGCATGGTGTTCACTCCATATAGACCAGTTGCTTCGTGATCAACAACCATGCGTGCAGTAGCTTCAGGATCGAAAGCTGGACTAGGGAAGAGAATACTCGCGCCTGTAGTAGCAGTCGCCATGTATCCCAAAACACAGCCGAAGCAGTGAAACAGCGGAGGAGGCACCACGATCCGATCGTCCGCATGAAGTCCCATCCGATGCGCTATCAGAGCACCGTTGTTGAGAATAGCACGATGTGAAAGCATGGCCGCCTTGGGAAGTGAGGTAGTTCCAGACGTGAACTGGATATTGATAACATCGCTCGGTGATAGAGGAGAATCTGGCTTCACTGTTTGAACCGAGCCATCGGCTAGCGAAGAATAAGGGGTATACGCTCGACACGTCTTGAGGTCGAACTTGACATCCGGATGGCTTGCGAGATTGTCAAAAACCACAACGTTACGCAAAGAGGGGACAGCCTCGCTCTGGATCTTGGAAGCAGAAACATCCCCTACCACGCTCTGAAGAAGATGTTCATTACTTCTTCCCCGCCCAGGCTTATACGCCAGATCCGTTACGGCACCTATAATGAGCGTCTCAACAGCCAAGTGCTTAAGCGCCGCTATCACCTGGCGCTCATTAAATCCTGGATTCAGCGGTACAAGAATAGCGCCGAGCTTGAAGCACGCATATGTCAGAGCAGCGAACTCAGGTCCGTTGCCGAGAGAAATAGCAACGCGGTGGCCTTTGCGGACGCCCAGTGAGGCGAGTGAGTGGGCGAGGCCGTTGGATAGAGAGTCCAGGGCGTAGTATGTTAGTGTGGACTCGTGAGAGTGAGGGGTTGGGGAGCGGGCAATGACAGCTTCGCGGTCGCCGTGAGCTGAGACGACTGAGGCAAAATGTTCTGGGATCGTTCCATTGTAAAGAGGAGGCTGAGATGTGTTAGTTCTGAGAGCAGATGAATCTTATGAAGTTGACGTACTTCTTTAGGACCCCATCGAATACTGAGGTTAGATGAGGAGAGTCGTCTGAGTTGACATGTTCTGAAGGATGTCCTTGTTGCTAAATGTGTCTTTCTCAAGCTTTGTCGTATCACGGTCTGCATTGTGAACGGAGCCACCACCTTGTCGAGTAATCTGTTGAAGATGAATAAGTTACGTTAAAGGAGGTGAGTGTGATTTATGAATCTGAATCAGGAGCAAACGATCCGATTACGATGCCGGTCAAGCAACAAGGATATATGCAAAAGCGTCTGTGCTATAAGTGGTTCTTAAGATGGACCAACAGGTAAAACATACTGCAGTACGGATACCATGATAGATAAATACCTTATGATGTATCCTCGGCTATCATCGCAACGACCTTCCCTCCTTGATTTCGCTCCTAGAATCGCTCCTTCTTGTTAGCTGTTGCTCTCCACAGCGGCAGCGGGAGGCCGAACCCCTCAGCGGCTCTGCTTTGTCCAATCGTAGCTGACAGCCGCCGCACAGAACCTGGGGAAATGTGGGGGCGGCTTGGATGTCCTTGAATGCCGTGTTTTTTTGGCTTCAGCTTTTAGCGTTGAATTGGTTGGTCTAGTTGAAGCTTCAAAACCGCGGAAAGCACTTCGGTTATATTTAAGCCGAATTTGATCACTGAATTGATGGTCGATCACGGTAATTATGTATATTCATCCGTCACTAATTCCGTTCGGTTGTCACTAATCTGGTCATAGCTCCTGCAATACACTTCTACATATCACAGTCTCTTATATCAATGCCTGGATATTGAAGGCCACGCTCCGTACAAGTACTGACGGTGTTACAGATTGCTCTTATGAAGCCGATCCTAGTTGCTATCAGCTGGGTTATGAGGTTTTGGTCATTATATGCAAGGTCAATAATTAGTCCGTTTGTTTTCGTCACCCTATGCTTAAAGGATAAGTATCCCAACACCAACCAGTCAAGCCTTCTGACTTCGCTTCACAGAACACAGTATCTTGGAGAGATTCGATAATTGTACCTGACAAATTCCGTCGTATGATTGTACATTTGTCTGTTAATTGTAGGTGCAGGGAAACTTGTCCTCCACACGCTATAACGCGGCCTTCATAGTAGGCACTGCTGTCATGAAACAAGATCAGGTCTAAGCGAGTCTATACCAGAGCGCAGAAAAAACAACAATGACTTCCATGCGATGCCTTGCACACAAAAACAGAGTCTAGTACCGTTCCCCTCGAACTTTTATATTTCTTCCATCGCAATGCAACTGCCAGAGTACAGCAGACCTCGGCTAAGAACCACTATCATGCGGATACCAGCCCCAGAATCAGACGGACACAAATCGTGTCATTAGAAAAAAGTAAAGAAAAACGGCTCAAATATACATGTAGGAGAAGTAAATCTTTAAAGTCGTTGCCAAAACATTAGGTATCATGGGTTATGGTTATGGTTGTAGTTATCGTTGGGTCTCGGCATCATGGTGTTATTGCTGAGGTTGCTGCTGAGCAGGTTGTTGCTGTTGCTGCTGGGCCGGTGGCTGTTGTTGTTGCTCAGCCGGCGGCGGCTGCTGCTGCGGCTGTTGTCCCTCTTGCTGCAAGGGTGCTTGTTGTCCTTCTTGCTGCTGCTGTTCGCCCATATGACGCTCGCTCTCGGGCTTCCATGTTCCTGCTAAGTGTTAGTTTCAATCGATTCCTGACTTAAAACTTCAAATATCATTTACCTTCAAAGTCATGCTTGACGAAAGCCATGGGGTCGTCCGGCTCCTTTGAGCCCATCTGTCCCACTCCAGGTGAGAAGCTTGTGATGGGCAACACAACCACATCACCCACTCGCTTACTTGTCTCCATACCAGTAAAGTTCTTGTAATCAATCGATCCCTTGCTTTGCGACATATCGAAGAATCGCGCGTCATTGAAGTAGTCAATGATGGCATCTGTCCATACAGCCGGGCCTGTGAACTCAACCACGTTACGGTCAAGGAACTTATCCAGACTGCCCTTGCGCTTTTCGTCCAATGTCTTTTGGGTGATTCGGGTAATGATGTCGCGGAGTACTGGGTGTCCAGGCTTGGCCTGAATCGTCCATTGGCAGAACTGGATACGGCGACTGTACCACTGAGCCCAATCAGGGCGATCAGGGTCTGCCTCGATACCAATGACCAAGCCGATAGTGTCGCGAGCGATCTGGTCGGGCAACCACCTGACAGAGCTCTGAATAGCATAGGTATCAATGTCAGAGTAGATGCCGCCGCGCGCGTACAGAATAAGATAGCGGAAGAAGTCAGCCTTCAAGACGGGCATGGGGAGGCTTCGGTAGGCCTCGACGACCTCAGGAACGGTAGCGTAAAGTAGGCGAATCAGATTGATAGCAACGTCGTCAGTGACGACTTCGTGGACGAAATTGGGGTGCTCTTCTCTCCAGGAAGCATGGTGGTCCTTGAATTGGAAATCGCCCTGATCGGGACTCTGCTTCCAGGTCTGCCAGATGTAGGCGGGAAACTTGGAGGTAACGTCGTAAGGATAAGCGTATTCGAGCTTCTCATAGGTCGTCATTCCCGACATGTCGATGCGAGGCCGCGTGCGACGCTCCTTGACCTCCATCTCCTTTTGTTCTTCGGGTGGTGGTGACACGGCTTCGTTCGAGGCAGGGGCGTCATTCTTGGCTGTATCGGCGGAAGCGGCAGCATTCTGAGCAGCTGGAACGACAGGTGTCGAGGAGTGAGACCGTGTCATAAGGAAGAATACGGCGAGTATAAAAACCGCTGCCACGATGGCGCGGCGAGAGTTGAGCATGGCGACGGCTGCTCTTGGAATTCGACTGTGGTCTTGCCAGGTATGTACGAAGTCGCTGTCTTTTTTGGAAATTCGTTGATAAGGAGCGAAGTGTCCAGGATAAGGGACAGGGGTAGGAAGCGAAAGTCGTGAAACGAAAGGAGTAAGCTATAGCAGCATAGAGAAAGTGAACGTGGCCAGACAAGAACTGGTGTGAAGAAGAAAAGAAGTGAATGGCAACAGCCAAATAGTCTATACGACAGAGTTGCAGAGAAGCAGAAAAAGATGTGCTCGAGAATTTCCCTGCTGTCAAATTGAGGCGGGCGAGGGATGAATTAGAATCCCCAATGCGCAGGGGTACCGTAGTTGGAGACGGTGGAGCTGGAGCGCAGGGCAGCACCTCAATCAGGAACTTGGGAGTTTAGTGCTCTCTTTGCTGTAGAATAATGCACGTTGCAGCGAATAGATTTTAAGTTAAGGATTGAAGATGGACCCTGGACAAAATGAGGTCGCGGCGCAATCCAATTATTTTTGGGTATGCTACTGTAGCTGCGCAGCAAGCTCACCAACGGCGCTGTCGCAAAGCGGAGCTGCCGAGATGCTGGATATCGATTCGGCCAATAAGCGAAAAGGTCCAAGATGACAGACCGTTATCTTGGTACTTCAAGTCAGGTACAGTAGGTGCCCGCTGTAGTTTACTATCCGTAGGTAGTTTAGGCTCGTGGTGTAGTATTCGAATGCGGTAGGTGAGTACTGTACAGTAGTAGTTAGGGTGATGATGTTGAAGATAAAGAGCCCGGCAGAGATGATAGTACCCAGCAGGTAATTTATCTGAGAAACGGGTCTGGTCTCGCCTCCACGCACTCAATTACGTGGAACGTGGAGAGGCCATGCCTGACTGGACAATCACTTTCGGCGCTGACCTGAGGAAAGCACGGATAATGGACGGATACACGGCCAGTACTGTATCATGGGGAAGGACTGGACGACAAACCTGCAGATTCGAGAAGGTAACTAACAATGAAGTGACAGGAATGCCCCGCTCTCTTGCGCGCAATTGCCAAGTATACTCGACATCGAACTACCCCTGAAACGAGATGATACTTTCATCTCACCAGTGAGTTTCCGCGATCTGTAAAGGAGTCAGCAAGTGGAAAGAGCCGCTCCTTTTCTTAGAACGCATGGACGCCGTAACGTACAAGCCGCAGTTTTAGTGCGCGGTAGGGAGTCGGATCTTGAACGCCTCTAAACTAATACGGACTTTTTAGCCTTTAACGGGTATGACAGCACCTGGGTACCTAATTAAGAAGATGAAATCGCCAAGAAAAATAGAAGGGAAACCAAATTACTGAGCTTCGACCAATTCGTCTGTCCACCAAGCTAAACTTCAGCATGAATTGGCATGACAGTGTACCGCCAACTCATTTGACTCGAGTCAAGTTACGGTACATCTCGATCAAAATATACTCACTGACGCACAGAGAAACCAAAATGGTGTGATAGCCTCACCTGCTACTCAGAGCTAGACTATCCAAATTTACACTTCAAGCCCAGCAGGGTGCGCAAGCTGCTCTCCCCCCGACGTGCATCCCTCCTGGATCACAATTCGTCTCACCTGGCTGATCTCGAAATATCTGGTCGACCAGTCAGGAAATAAAGTGGCAGAACAAGCATTCGAACAAGCCTTTTCTAGCGTTGCGTCGAAGAACCCGAAACAGGCGCTGAGCAGGGGTTTCGAGGCCAAACATTGGCGGATCTTGTCTGTTACAGCATCTCTCGAAACGTGCCTGTTGCAAATAATGGATACCAGCTTGCGTGTCGGCGATCAAAGGAGTGCACGATCATCTATAAAGAGCGGAGCATATTGTAAGGGGGGTCCTGGCACCCCTGAGGTTGTCGCCATGAGAGGAAAAGGGAAGTTTTTGGCTTCTGACATGACATGGGCGTACCGGTGGTAGTTCTCGAACTTGTGTAGCAGCGGATATGGCAGCGACTCGCGATTTGGTTTGTGTTTCGCAGAGATGTCCAAGCAAACAATCTACAGTCCTCGCCTCTCGGTCTCAAGTGCCGAGTTGTTTGGTTCCATTGCTGACGGATATCGGCACTTAGCAATTTCGATACGGGTGTGTTGCGTGTTATTGACTGTTATTGCCAGGATGTTAAAAAGATGTCATCCAAAATCTGTGATGTGAGGTCGTAGTTCATGTGAAAGCATAAGAGTAAAGAATAAGTCATGTTCAAGTGAACTGGTTGGCGCTCTGGAGTCATTGCCAAGTCTTGTTGTCATTAAAAAGGAATTCTTCATCTGGAGCATTTGTGACAAGTCTTTTGATAACCCGATTGAATGGTTAAGAAATGCTGTTGGTTTTGCATTACGGACTGCTGACATATCAACTCACAGTACTGTAACAAACGGCAATTGATGAGAAATCTCACTGGTCAATTCGGAATTGCCCATCTCACTTAATTCCATACCCTGTCGAATGCTGCAAATCCTTCAGAAGCTGCTGTCAGCAAGAATCCATGGTGATTTCGAAAGACCAACATTTGCTGACGAAGCACAGGAGTGATTGATGCTTTTCAGCAGATTACTGCATACGGAGATCAGAATCAATCATGCACAGAAGCAATCCGAACAAAGCTTCCTCAGCGAGCTTGAGAGTATTTGAGGTTGTAGTCAGGATTTAAGCACCACGCTCACATACAGCTCTACGAAGCTGAAGGTTCCGAGGAATTCGGAATTCAGAACCGCGAACCGAGAGGGCATACGCTAATGTCACTTGCTCCGACTATTACTATCATGGCATTACATGGGTAGGGCGCGCGCGGGTCGGACTACTTTCTTTCACTGCCTTAGTCACCTTTCGCTTATATCGTTTTGCTCGAGCGCCATATCTCTTGGAAAGTCCGCGGATTCTTATCTAATCGAACCGAACGCTATTTTCGATGTCTGTACCTTGTTGAATGGATAGCTGTCAAGCCTGGTGGAGGGGAAGCCCTTTTCTTGGCACACCAAAGTAATCATGATGAGCCGAACCAGCCATGACAACTCGGCCCCCGCATCTTGTGCAGTGCCGAAGGAAGCTGTTGTAGCACTCGAGAAGCTCTGATGTGCACAATGTAAACAACATGGGCAAGAATGTAAACAACGAGTTGATGTTGTGTATCATGAGTGTAGATCATCTCATCTCATCTCAAGCGAGTCGGAGACTGTCTAGTCTGCAGTCTGCAGTCTGGGACAGCTCATGATGACGGGACTGGGGCATCTGCATCATGTCCATTCTTAATTCCACTTCGGGTAGTAAAACGCGATTAAATTAACGTTGGCCCACGGTTCAATTTGTCAGCCCCGTTCTACCTCCGATACTACGGATGCGGACTTGTCAACAGCCACAGCAGCAATAACTTCCAAGGAATAGACATTTGGAAATCAATGTTGATTGGCAACATGAAGGTAAGCCAGTTCAGAGCTGTAGAATGTTTTAATAATGCAATGCCCTCTTAAGCTGAAGCTAAGAAGCTCAAGCTTGCCACACCTCCGGGCTCTCGGGCTGCTGTACATTGTCCGAGGCTGCCGATAGTACGGATACAGCGCTGTAGTGGAAAAGCCCCGCTCGCTGGCGGACTTAAGTCCTGTAAAGTCCCAGCGAATACATAATCAAAGACATGGAACCTGCCTTGGACTGCCACCATTTGTAAGGGACTTGACATTAGGAAATTCCGATCAGGTATGGAATATGAAATGTTTCCGATTAGAGATTGACTCGTGATATCAAGATCTGAAAGTACATGTACAGTACAGTACTGTAGAAAAGAGGTAACGGTTAGTGCACTAACTGTAATTCGAGTAATTGTCCGCTCGGTCGGGTCTTGTCATTAACAATATCCACTCGGATCGGCGATTACCCACCTTCTCATGTCCTTTGTCCGGGGGGCGCGCCCTCTAAAGCCGCGGATATAATCAAAGAATTGATCTGTAATTGGGTTCTTGGCAGAGGTCGGGTCGAGTCAGCCACACTTGCTACAGAGCACTGTACAGTGACTTGGCTGGCTGTCCCGTATAATGCAGTGCTGTACTGTACTGTACAATCTCCAGGGTCTAAAGCCGTGCCACGGCTTCGGGAGATTTGCAAGCATGACAAGACTGCCCACGCCCTTGTTGGATTGTAGCTGTACCTGACTGAGATGGATGTATGTAATTGTATCCATCTGGCGCGCGCCTTGTACACCCCAGCTGTACTGTACTTGGATCTCGTTACCCGACTCAGTTGATTTAAATACCTTACCCTCCATCCTACCTTGTCCCAGTCCTCTCTCCCAATTTGTCTCTTCATCTTTTTTCGCCTCTTTACTTTAGCTACAGGAAACCATCAATATTCGATAGAAAAAGAAAGTCGACGAGTTGTTAATCTCATTAATAAACTTTTGCCTTCGGTGTTCGGGAACTACGACGACACGACACGACCGGACTGGACTCCATCACAAACCGCTTACACAAGCCAAGCAAAGAGGAGCCGACGGGGGCACCATTTATTAGTCGCCGCCTCCCGCCATCAATCCGATCAATAAATAAATAGCCACGACCACTTGATTCATTACCTCTTCAATTTGATCTGAGACTCATATATACTCAAATTGATCGACCAGAATTTCTAGATGATATCATAAGTCAACAATATTCTCAACTTACGAATAGCGATACAAGACAGCCCGAGTGCGTCTCAGTCAACAAATACTCAAATCAAATACATCACATATACACAAATAGATCGAAAATGGCCACCGAAACCGATACTCTATCCTTCTCACTACCGACGAGCACCGCGCCCACCGACCTCTCTGAGTCGACATGCATGCCTCACTCTACGCCCTTCCTCCAACAACCCTCACCCTCGGCATATCCACAGAACATACCCGCCGAGTGGGATACTAGAATACCACCATTACAAACACCAGCGACACACGCCCAACAATTCTGCGGCGAGAACTCAGGAAATGGAAACGGCTGTTTCAATGATGGGGGTCTTTTATACAAGGTTCAGGCTGAGCGCGAGTGTCGAGAGGGACCTGGCAAGTAAGTATAGTATTTGCCAATTACACCAATTGCTGGTAGATGGTGAGTTGCTGACTATGATTTGGTTGCTTTTAGAACCGTCGAGGAGGCTTGCCAACGCTCTCTCAACCACTTTCCCTGCCCAGGACTCGCCTTTCCGATGCCGGCTCTCGATTTCGACTTTCGAATTGCTGTCCGGTTAAACCAGGAGGCTGTCCATGTTGATTCAGGCAACACTAAAGAAATCACTACCGTTGCAGCCGGAGTTTGGTCCGGATCATTTGGCCACGGCCGCGTCATTGTACGTACTCATTTTCCTTAAAAACCCCCCAGCTCGATGGATCCTGCGCTTTTTACCAATTCATGGCTGACTGAGGAGGATGTTGCGTGTGGCTTATAGGCAGGTGGTTATGATCTTGGTCAGGCACGAGGTTTTAGGCCCATGAGGCTCGTTGAGGGCGCTTTTGTCGTCCAAACAAGTGACGAACAGCCCGCATTGTAAGTCTCTCATCTTGATGAGCCATTGTGACAGAACGGATATTGACTAGCTCGCCAGGCTCGAAATGCGCACACGTGGTTCCCTCTCGGGGCCTGCGGATGTTCTCGACACTTTATTAAGCCCAAAGACACCAAAGGATATCGACCCACGTCGCTACGGCTTCCGCATGTTTGCGACTTTCAAGACTTCTGACAAGCGATACGCTGAGATTGTCAACTGTGGATTATGGGTGGCCAGTGGTGCCTGGCGTGGCGAACACTTGGTTATTGAGTAAGTCGTTGACTCACAGTTCACACGGACACCAACATAGCTAATCATGACACGCAGTGCCTACCGTGTTACATAAAAATCTCCATACAGGCGAAAGGACGAGACTCTCCGGGATGAATTATTTAGCATCGCATAGGGGATCATGACTGGATAGCGGATCCTCCGGCGTAGCACAGGGCACAGGAGTTGGGATTTTTTATCATCCGCGTCAAGTTTTGACCGGCACGTGGAAAGGAATGAATAGGACTGGATGATGATGCATTGAGAGGCGTAGAAATTTTGTGTTTTGATCATCTCTTCTTCTGCTCTTGGGTATAGCGATGAACCGAATCCTCTGCCTATTTAAAATCATATATATTTAGCGTCAAGCTGCGCAAAACAATAATACCACACGATCACAAGAGTCCAGAATATTGACCTTGTCCACTGCCAAGCTTGAATACATTAATTGGATCGAGAAATATAGATCGCTGGATTGTCAAGCAGACTCCATCCATCTTCTCCTTGGCGGCTATTTTGGGTCAAATATTCGATGCATACTTCCAAACCAATCGCGCCAAACTCCTATCAGCCATTCGGACTTTGGCTATGTCAGACGGCCTCTGATTTGATTGATTCATAATCACCGTCTCGCAAAGCTGACCCAGATCATCCGGATCGGCGGTTGTCCAAAAGGCCCTTCTTTAACTCCTTCGCCGACTCAGTTTCAAATCTCGATACTGTCAGATTTGATCATGTTCCAGTGGATCATGCTGCATTTCCGTGACTTCCGACTCGGACGCCGTGGAATTTGTCTTCTTTTCCCATTCTAGATAAAGTGTCAGCAAGAATATAATGCTAGTAAAGCAGGGATTTGCATATGCAAGGTAACTGACCTTGTAGATCGGATGCGACACTCATGATGTCGTGCACCTACATCCTTATCGCCGTACCTGCGGACCTACCTCACTTGAGCTTGATCCGTACCTCCAAGCACCCAAGTTTTCTCAAGCGAGACTCGTCCTCCTCGTCCCCCTCAGCCACTACATCGTCCACCGTGCCAACGGTGCCTGTTCTGATCTCAACCTCACAGTCACCCTCCTGCTCAAACCACCCTGCAACTGCAAGGGTCTTCTCAATAGCCTTTCCGGTACCCATAACTGTTACAACAGCGCTCTCCACAACTCCGCCGGCAGTCTTCTTAAGATTCTCCACGCGCGAGTGCAGAGACGCGTTCCTGGGTGCCGCGTCGGTACTCTTTAGTGAGGCATCGAGTTGTTTACGGGCGCGCTTGACAGCGGCCATAAACGGTGTTTTTGAAGACACGTAGATGATGCGGGACTTGGACGATGCTGGAGGCTGGCGCCTGGTCAAGGGACGCTTTTCGACACGGGAGCCTGCAGAACTGTTAGTCCTGTTGCATGTCGCACGTCATGAGAATCTTACCTTCTGAGATGGATGGTAGCTTGTTTAGTGTGCCATACACCTTTCTTGGAGCTGTTGAAGCCTCATTCGGAGACATCGTGTCGGTTTATTGTGAGATATTGTTGCCTGAAATGAGTAATAGGTAGCCCGGTGGATATTGAAAAGAGCTTAGGCGATCTCGAAGTCAGTGATTTGAGGACAGATACCTTTTAATAGTCCTGGAATATTGAGGCTTTTGGTTTATAGGGGAGAATTGGTTCAGTGGTATCTTAGCGTGTTTTGAGTAATAGTTGATGTGATGTTTACATGAAAGAAATCTCATGGAGGAGAAAGTTTCTTGAGATAGGCTCACCCCACCACCACAAGAGTTCACTCTACGTACCCAAAGAGCTTAGAACAAAAGATGAATCTTGGTCTTCCAGGGCGCACAATAGATGAGAATAGAATAAGTTAACTTTCATTTCGTGAAAGAATTCATTCAACTCTTCTGATATGCATCTCAGATTCATCTCAAGACTCGAGGGAAGTTTATGAACGCCACATGTGGCGCAGTTGCATGCACCCTTAATTCTCTAGCGCATCAACGGCCCGCTACAGTAAGACGTCACCTCCAGGCGCAAAGCTCACCTGCGCTGAATCCCTTTCGAGCTATTCCTCCAACTCCAACTCGTCCATACCTTCGACATCACTCCACCAAACAACATCAGCCTTGATGGCTGCCTATACCGTTCACTGCGCAGTATTCGATAGCTAGGCGCCCGTTCATCATGTCCATTGCAATCTGGCCTCCCATCTCGCCCGAGGAGCTCAGGCTTAAAGCGTCCGAAACCCAGGTACATCGCAACCCGAGCAAAACCAAGGAATTGAAACACGGGATATCATGCTGATCTACTTTGATAAGGCGCGCGAGTTGGATTGGATCGTCAAAGAAACGCTCGAGCTGTGTCGTGATCTCAAACATGGCCTTGAGGATTGTTATGCGCTCCTCGCTCCTATCGATCCGGGCAGCACTCTCGTCATGAGCACGCCGCGCAATGAAAAAGTCAAGGGGACACTCACGCGTGTCGGAACTCGCATCGTAAAAGGCGTAAGTCTGTCCATTGCGCTCATGCTCTCGTCCGCATGATGCGCCAGCCTCGTTCGGCATACTAACGCCTTGTGATCGCAGAGTATCCATCTCCAGCTTCGCACGATCCCCCCACAGACGCTTTCGCTATCGCATAACGATGCCATTCATATTCAAGGTCTTGATGCTCTGCACAATCATCTTAACCAATCCATTGACTTACTCGCCATAACCTTGTCCAAGCCACAGGACGCTCGCTCTCTCTCCTCTACTCTGACCATTCTCGCCGATTCCATCAACGACTCTTCGGCTCTCCTCAAAGGCCCTCCCCTAACAGAGTCCGATCCTGCTTGGCAGATGTGCTCATCTCCACCATACCACTTTACTCCGCCACTTGGACCAAATCTCAGCTTCTACCTCGGCCTGCAAGAAAGCTGTATAATCCTCTGGCTACGTGCTCTCGAGCCCGTCCATGCCCATGTTCATTTTGGTACCAAACTTGGCCTAGCATTCGGTACTGTCCGTCGTTTGGAGCATGACGAGATGGACACTGTATTCCGCTACAACACACAGGGGTCTGATACTGGTAGCTCGAAGCGGGGCAGTGCCCGCCATACCCCGGAACCAGGATCATCGGCTGCTGGCGTGGATAGCAATGATATTCAGGAAGTCTATGTCCGGGAAAAGGTGCGCGTCGAGAGTGCAGATCCGAGTCTCATATCCATTCAGTCCAAGCTTAGTTACCTGAGCCACATGCTTGGCCAAGCACGAAGGAACATTGCTGAGGTCCTGAACGTGGACTCGTAGCAGTGAGGGGAAAGGCCATGTAAGCAGCTCTGCATGTAAATTGATTGGATACCCTGGCGTTGTTGTGAGAGCGACTCTTACTGCTTATTGTTTCTTAACTTTGTTTATTTCGAAATTTCATGGGCGTTTTACGGGCAATGGCATTCGAATCATCAACCTTGGAAGTGATTCCTGTTTATTGAATTGTAGAAATAGAGAATACGTTTGTACATGCATCCATAATCCACATTTCCTCGCTCCTCCGCTGAAACGCAACGAATTACCAATTTGACAGAAATGAACTATGCAGTAAACACGTAAAAGCACGAAGTCTAATCTCGTGCAGGAGGTGCGTTCCAATATGTCAGATTCAGGTGGGTAAACAACGCTCCATTAGCCAGATATTTCCATCAAGACATTGCCGACATGACTGTTGCACATTTATCGGACAGGAGACCAAGGCATGGGGACAAGAATCCTTGACTTCATGCTCTGAATAAGAGGCACGGTCTTGTGTACAGTGTCGCTCCAGCCCTCGACCTGCCAACTCTGCTCGCGGCGACCGCGGCGCTCCTCCAAGTTTGCAAATTGCCACAGGTGGTGTACAGTGTTAAGGTCACCAATTTGGACAAACCAAGCACCGACGCCTTCCATGACCTCACGGCGGGCCTTGAGGCCTCGTCGCCAGTGTGTCTCCCACTCGAGCAGGTTACCTGGGTGCAATGTGTAGGAGCGCAGTTCAAAGATGCCGCCCAGCGATCGTGGAGGTGTTGTTGGCCAGAAAGAGAACTCTTGCATAAGCGAAACGTTCTTGGAGTTGATTAGGCCCTTCAATTTGTTGTCGAACTCAGAAAACTCAGGGTGGTGGGTGATGTTGTGTCGAGATTGGTGGTAACCCTCGTACTTTTGGTATTCCCAAATGTGGACTGTTGCAGTGATCAGCAACAAAAAGGCTTGGTGAAATGAGCTTATACATACCGAAGGTGTCGCAGTCGCCAACCTCTGTCCTCCAACTTCCGACCAAATTCACCTTGTTCTCTGGGGCATTCGCCATCTTGGGATACCACTTGCCGACAAGCTCGACATACTCGTCAACTTTGTCGGGCTTGACTTCGTGAAGAACAATCGAGTGGACGTACTTGCCACGGGCAAGGACCTGACTGAAGCTTGCTTCGAGTTGGGCGTCAAGCTCGCGACCCTCCTTGGTGCCGTAAATGAGGTTGGTCAAAGGACCTGCCTTGCGGGATGGCTCGGGCTCCTTGGCCTCTTCGGTTCGTCCTACAGGATCATTCTGTGAGCCTTCGGCGGACTTTTCGAACGGAGCGTTAGCTGACTGCGAATGGGAGTATAACGCACTGGCTTCTCGCTTCTTCTGTGCTTCTACCAAGTGCTCGCGAAATTCCTTCTGCTTCTGACTAAACTTATCGACCTCTGCGTGTGTAGGGTTGACATCTCCAAGGGAAGGTGTGCGACCGTTGAGAACAGCAGTCGAGCTCAGAGCTCGCACACCTGCGCGCGGGGTGACGGCAGCGGCGCGTGCGAACTGACGACTGAGCATTTTCGGTGGTGGGAGATGGGTTGGAATTGAGGAATGAAGGTGTAAAGTCTCTTTATTCTAACGAGGCGCAATGCGTGTCTAATAAAGCTGACACGGACGCGGGGAGAATGCGGGCGATCTGTCAGGGAGCAACAACGTCGGAGATCAACGTTTGGAGTCGTGTGAGAGACAGGGGAGATGCTGAAACAAGGAAATACACCGAGGTTTTAGACGAGAAAGTATAGTAAAGCGGAAGCAGAAGGTCAGATGCGGCACAATTGGTGGCAATCCAAAGCTGGTGCTTGGTGCGGGCAGAGCACAGCAGAAGCGGGAAGGTAGGCGTTTAAGCGCAAAGGTGGTATCGAAAACAGTCTTGGGTCGAGATTGCCCTGGCAAAATGAGGAGGGCGAAGCAGAAGGACGATTGGGCACCCGAGAGTTGGAGGGACGGAACGGCTTTTCGGTTGCACGCCCAGGAATGTATAATTGACTTCACCCCGCACTTTTTGGGTGAGTTTTTCGGTCGTATTGTTTATGACGAGTACTGACTCTATGAGTACGACAATAACAAGGGCAAAATAGGCTGATTTTATGAGGAAAACAAGAGGGATAAGGCAAGAAGGTTCAACAGTACGTACACTACCTTCTTAAAGCTGGAGCTCAAGGAGCTATCTAATGATGTCACCCCAGAATAGGCATCACGTGTAAAAGCTTAGCGCGCCATAGAATGCGGGGTTCGGTTGGGACTGCTGTTCCTCAGCTCTGGCAGGGGTACGTACCTTCTTACTCAGCCAACCTCGAAAACTATCGCCTCGAATTTTAGGCACACAGAAAACGTTCCGGGCTCGGCTTCGGCAGAACCCGCTCGGAGCGTTGTTGGGTCTGTCGTTCGGAAAAAGGCTCGTTCTGTAGCAATCTCAATCTCAAAGCACCCGTTGCCGACGTCCAAGTCCATCAAACCGAACCTTCCTCCCGCGATACCCACGAAATCCGTCATCATGTCTTGGCTCGGTGTTCAACCCCTCAAGAAGTTCAACGCTCCCTTCTGTACGTTCAATTGCGACTCTTCCGTCTGCGCCATCGCGAATCTGTCCCGCTGACTCCTCCCCACAGTGAAGCCTTACTGGCCTTTCTTCGCCGCCGGTACGTCTAATTGCGCAGCTCGACCGACGAATTCGCTCTCCCCTCGAGCCTTCCCCCGCGCTCCCGGTTTCGATTGATGCGTCGATGATATTTGGACAGCAGTTAACCCAGGATGCAGGTGTTGTCATTGCCTACGGTGTCAACTCCGCTCAGAACGCCATGATGAACTGTACGATCCCTATCAAATGAGTACCCAGAACGACGATTGACCAGATATAACAGCCGCCGAGTTCAAGAACGACCCCCGCAACCCCAACGCCAAGTCCGGTGGTCACTAAGATATTGGAAATGGAAAATGGGATTTCGTCCAAGCCAGCAAGCATAATCGATCCGCTCGACCGCGAGGCTAGGGTTCACGAGATGGAATTGTATCATAGACTCGCAAAAGGGGCTTAATTGACCTACACAACGATCTGTACAACTTGCCCATGGGTGCAGTTGACAACCACGAATGCGCTCAAAAAAACGGATATTCGAACGTGCTGGGAGCCAGGATTCAGTCTGGTTATGTGAAATGTGAAACCCTTGACTCACTCTGAAATGTACCATCTTGCTCCGTGGTTTATTTCTATTTTTGTGCAAGGAAGATCAACCAGGCCCAATACTCACCGCGACATACTAGCTGTTAAGCTCTTGTGGATGTAGCGGTCCATCATCATGGCCACATGATTTATTTTGTTCTGCTCCTTTGTGATTGATGTGATTTGCGTACAGGGCTGTTTCTATCCATTATATAGATGCGTTGGTTCGTTTTATATAACAAAGTTTGATCCGTCTGAACGTCATGCATGCAGTGACATCAGTGGGTATGAAATTGGGATTACAAACATGTCATAATATTTCTGGATGAATAACTCATGCTACGGAACAAGTGAACACCATAAACAAGCCTTGACCATGCCTATTTAAAGTCGAAAGTTGATGCGGTGGGGATGAAGTAGTCGTGTTTAAGCAACGGCCCGACGCCCTTAGAAAGATCTCTGTCCTGACAAATCATTGTTGACGCTTCACTCAAACTCACTCCACGTCGTCGACTCATACGGCCAACAACCATACAACAATACCGATATAAGTCCGCCTCACTTCACTACATTCCGTCTTTTTCCTTATAGATGCGTCTTCTCATCGGCATCTTTTCTGCCACTAGACCAATTGCTTTTCCGACTGCTACCAGAAGAACCTCATCTTTTAGATTCCCTTCATCTTCATACAGAGTTTGCTTATCTACAATGACTGCTGCACCAGCATCAAAGCCTAACGGCAATGGAGGAAAGAAAGAGGTCAAGATTCTTATGCTTCACGGTAAGTTAAAGATGCATCTATGAGAGATGCAGCATTACATAGCCTTAATGCATGTCATTCGTCATTCTTCAGACCAGCTCATAAACATCTCAAAACTCACTCACTGACATTCACCAGGCTTTACACAATCAGGCGCTCTCTTCCGGGCCAAGACCCGAGCTCTAGAGAAGACCATCGTCAAGCTCCTTAACCCTATCTCTCTTCTCCCCGTCTTTCTTTACGCTACGGGTCCCAGCCGGCTCAGCCCGGAAGACATCCCCGGCTATCAACCTCCTGAGGAGCCACAGCCCGAGGATTACCAGCCTGACACTTGGGCTTGGTGGCGCAAAGATGAAGCTACAGGCAACTACCGCCTGTTAGATGAGGGAATGGCTACCGTCGCACAGGCTATCCGAGACTCGGCGGGTATCGATGCAGTTTGCGGCTTTAGTCAAGGTGGTGCTATGGCTGCTCTTGTTGCCGCTGCGTTGGAGCCAGAGCGCGCTCTACCAGAAGGCAAGGAAGGAGACTGGGCGAGAGGCTTGAGGGAGGCAAACTCTGGAAACCCGCTCAAGTTCGCTGTATGTTACTCGGGCTTCTGGGCGACTCCCGACTCACTGCAGTTCTGCTTTGAGCCTAAGATCAAGACTCCTACGCTTCACTTTCTGGGCAGTCTCGACACAGTGGTTGATGAAAACCGAAGTCGTGCACTGACAGATCGCTGTGAAGACCCTCTCGTACTTGTCCACCCCGGCGGTCATCACGTACCCGTCAACAAACAATGGGCAGCACCATTGGCGGGGTTCATCAAGGAGCATGGCCAAGATAAGGAGCCCAAGTCGGAGCTGTAAGGCTGGGCTGGTTGAAGGATGCGCATAGATTACAACACACGAATGAAAAGATAGACTCAATAGACCGAATGCCATGTCACATATCCTCATCCTGAGGACTATCTAACCTGTATAATACAGAACACCCATACCGTCATGATGATGAACCGCTCTATCCATTACTCCAAACCCTTATTTGGCAGGCTGAATCCGTGCCATCATCTCTTCCTTGGTGATAAGATGATCGATTCTCTCCAAGAGGCCCAGAAGGCTCTTCATGTTGTGACTCCACTCGTTAAGAACATCGTCAGCATCTCGAGGCTTAGCGAAGCTAACAATTCTTGCAGGTCGGTCAATCTTGGCATAAACGGTCTTGGAGGTTACAAGCTCGCTGATGTACTTCTCGGTCTCGTCCTCGGTAAGATCCAATAGTTGAGTAAGACGGCTCATTTGGATGCGAGTGTAGTACTTCGCGATGACTCGCACGTTGTGTTCGATCACTCGCTTTCGGAGATCTTGCCATCGCTGGTGTGCCTTGTCGTCCGAAGACTGACCAGCCTGTACGTCAAAGACGTCGGTACTACAGAGGTGAGGTCCAAATCTCTTAGAAATCTCTGGCCATCGCATCAACTCATGCACGGTAAAGAGTCGCAGAAGCTCGGCTTCCGCTGGGACTTCTGAGTTGCGACTGTCTTTTTGAATTCGGTGGAGGAGATCGTGCTGTTCGTTGTCATAGGGAGCCAGGATGACAAAGTAAATAATGCGTTGAAGGACCTGAGGTGGGCGTTAGTAAACTTAATCGGCGCTTCAGAAGCGATTGACCTACGGGGCGAAGCTTGGCCGAATCCTCTTCAACGGCTTCCGTGTCCAACACCTGGCGGTAGTGCTTGCAGACTTCGAGGTACTTCTCCTCGTGCTTGGCAAGAATGATTTGCTGCTCATAGTATCGCAGCTTAAGATCGGTTGTGTCGTCCTCTTTCTCCTCGGGCACCTCCTCGCCACGGGCCTTCTTCTTCTCTCGCTCCTTTTGCTCCTTCTCGAGCTGCTCGGCTGTCTTCTTGGGCTTGCGTGAAAGGTAGCGGGTGCTGATCTTGCGGCCGAGAATGGCAGCCTGTGTCCAATCCTCACTCTCAATGCATAGCTCAACCTGGGCCAGAATAAACTCGGTCTTTTCCCTTCGATCCATTGATCCAAAAGTTTCAACTTGCAACTCGCAAAGAATCTCAGTAGCAGACTTGAGATCACCCTGCTTCTTCTTGATGTCGGAAAGGATCTTTGTAACACGAGCTCGCTCAACTTCGACAAAGATCTTGCCCTCTGTTACTGTTCGTAGGGTTTCGATGACGGAGAGCTTGGTCTGGAGGTCGGGGGTGTCGTCGAGGAAGCCCATGACAGTCTGAACCATCTTGGTGATGGCCTGCTTGAGCTGGCTGTGCTTCTTGGACATGACCAAGGTCTGGTCGTTCAAGAGACTCCAGTCACCCGCATTTTTACATAGTGTGACGATTGCGACCAGTACTCGTGATGTCGACGCAAGATCGGAGGCCTAGTACTGGATTAGCGGAGAAGAGGGTCGAGAGCGCAAGGGCGTACTTGTCGGGTTTGCTTCTCGAGAGCAGCAAGCTTCTCAATGGCGCCTTGAAGGTTGTTTGACTAGAGATAGTATCAGCTAAAGCTCAACTTTGCAATTCGGAGCTCAACCACCTACCGCAGCCAGCTTCTCAGCTTCGGGAAGCTGCTGGTCGGCCTCCTTCGAGAAGTCCTTCTCGGGCTTCAAAACTCCGTCAGACATTATGGCTATTCTCGCGTTTTTATTCCCTCGAGATACGTGTTTGTTAGTAATATCTGGTGTTGAGGAAGTCGGGTTCGAGAATCGGTGGTATGTAGTGTTGATGCTATGGGGTGTGTTATTTAGTCCAAGCTGGTCGATTCAGTGACGAGGCTCACGCAAGAGGCTCCTGCCTGCCTTCCTTAGGTCCCCACCAAGGCCAGCATCGCTCAAGCTGGAATTTAGTGGGACCGGCTCCGAAACCTTCGTCATCCAAATTCATGATCACATGACCTTCGTTGACGACTTCTGGTCAACGAACTACAATACACTTAACGGTAATATTTTATTGGCTCCTACGTGAACGAATTTATCGATCCGTAATGTATTTCCATGCCTGTCTCGTTTTGCTATTGTAGATACGTAACTAACAAGATGTTGAAGGAATACATGATTCAACACAGAAACGGGCTTGACCATACAGGGTAGGTAAACCCAAAAATGCGACCATTTATTCACAACGGATACCTATATTGTTTGACAGCAAATACGTTTATGATTATATTGATTATATTAGTGGGTACCTATGTGATTTAAATTAGCTCTCTGTTTTCAACGACGTACCTGAAACTGTGAACAGTAGGTGGATGGTTCCTTGAATATTTTTCTATTATATGAGTGCTATGTTCTTACTAGGGCTTGAGTGTGTCCATCAAGTGAAGGATTTTGCTTATAGTACATCTAGCAGACTAATAAGCCACGGAATTCTGTGATTCATGAATTGATTGGCACCAATTGTAGTTAACCGGTTATTGAAATTTCTACAATTCACATAGTTGTACTATGCTACATGGGAAGTGAACGAATTTTGTTAGCTAAGATGGTTGGACACTTGTTGACATTGTTTAAATCGCAATAGCTAATCTGGAACTTGCCTGCATGTAGTAAATTAGGCATGAGAGACTCAATATCTATAGCTCATATTGTATACTGGCACATCAGCACGTCCAGTCGATGCGTGGCGCTCTTTTGATTTTTCTGTGGGTTTATAATAAAGCTTATCACTTGAGACCATAGACTGGGATTTGCTCGACGTGATTGATACATGATATGTTCCCCAAGAACTATGTATTGTTTTGCCTGAGCGGTAGGTACAATCTGCTGAGACTCAAGTATGATACTTCAACATTGGTACTGAAATTTAGTCGGCAAACAGCCAGTTCATTATTCAATAAGGTATAGGCATGAGGTATAGGCATGAGGTATTGACTGATTAACCAGTTCTGTGTTTCAAGCAAATTCAAGCTTTAACACCGGCTCATTGACAGTGAGACTGTTGCAAAGAAATGAGAACCCGTCCAAGTTATAATATAATCGAGACTGTCCCCGCAGTTTGAGGGAAGTAGACACAGAGACATAAGTATGAATAAGAATATGTAGTGACCACTCGGCCTGAACAAAGATAGGAAACTTGTGCTCTCCGTCTTCATGGACCATAGGAGGCTGTCGTAAAAAGTATCGATTATCACCGATAATGGAAGATTAGTATACACACTACTAAAATACGGCTGCATAGACTGTCATCACCTGTTGTCTGATATAAGAATGGCCCTTCTCTTACCATGTTGATGTTCAAATTCTATAGAAGCTTTTAAATGCCATAAGACATCACTTCCTAACAGATCGGTTCAAGGTCTCAACCAGACCCAGGAAACTAAGCTCTATCATAAACAAGGCATACAGGTACTCTCAGTGGGTGGAGATATGATGGAGCCCTATCTGGCCGCTTTGCCCTGGGGCATCAAGTTATTATTCAAGTATGGTTGGTAAAGACCGCTTGAAATCTCATATTGAAGGAACACTAGCATGCTCATTAAGTTCAGCGATCGATAGGAAGGCCTGGTATATTTTCTTTGCCCGTGTATCTGGTTGTTCTTGATTGGAACCTTCAAAGAGCTCACCTGTACCCTCATTTTGGATAGTTTAGAACTTTATTCAGAAGATCTTCAAAGATACAGTCAAGATATAGTCAGCGAAAACGTATCAGTCTTGACTTGTCTTCGAGTTTCATGTGAAATGTAAGACTTTCAGTACGAGTTTCGAATTGCTCAAGTTCATAGAGTATCCAGATACGTTGGCATATCAACTCGATTAGTTGCGTTGGACTCAAAGTCTGATATCACTCTGAAATTGAGACACAAATTGAAAGAGAAGAGGTATTGACGATGGAATGAGGTTGAAGTTGTTATCGGACGAAGTTCGGCAGCCAAGCTGAAGACCAATTAAGCGACTGGTCCGTGCGTCAATCGTCACTTGGCCGTTGTTTATCAACTTTCGCGCTCCGCATCGACAGGTCGAATCAAAACAATCAAGCAGACACTTACGACAACGACGATACATAATAACTTTCTGTCGGAAACTACCACGCGACATCAGACTTAAAGGAAGAGAATTGGGCTTGGATATTAAATTCTGTTGGATCATTGGTCTCAAAGTGTACCCCGCGACAACAACACCAGAAACACCCCACGATCAATCATCATGGCTGCCGCCCACCTATCGACATACTCCGACTGCGTCTCCTCACTACGAACATCTCTCAAATTCCTCGAATCATCCGTTGAAACGCTCGACAATGGCGTCTCTGACTTTCCTCGTCTAGTCAGCGTCCTAAAGACAGTCCGCGTAAGTTTCACCTACCTCATGTCTCGATCCTTCCGCTCACACAGCTCAGCACTACGAACTCATCCCCCAACCAACACTCACAGCAGCCGAAACATCCCTCCGCGACGAGATAGGTCCTTATATCGCTCTGCTACTCGCCCGCGCAGACTCCCAAATCGAGCGCCAGGAACGCCGCATCGAGACCCTCAAAGCCCGCGCGGAGCTGCAACAGGGCCGTCTACAGCGCCCAGATGACAACTACGACGAATATGGTAGCAAGTCTAAGAAGCAGAAAACCGGCAGTCGTAAGCTCACAACAGAGGAGAAGCTCCGCGCGCGGGCGGTTCGTCAGCGCAAGGAAGCTCTGCGGTACGGTGTGGAACGATTGGAGCTCGAGGTGCTACAGAAGGAGAGAGAGCTCAGGAAGAGGTTGGAAGGATGATGAATCATAAAGATCAACCGATATGGAGAGCAACCCCAACCAAGATTCATCTTGACAGAGATTGGATTCATGCGGCTCAAAGATCTTCTTTGGTGGAGGCGACGCATCATATCCGAGACACAAAAGCCGCATCGCATTGATCGACGCGCAATCTAAATGCGATCGGCACCGGATATGTACCGGCTCCATTGACATTTGAAGATGTCGATCCCGATAGCGACAAGCTATGGTCGGAGTTCGCAGACCGGATCATTGCGCGCTGAGTTCGGGACGACAAACGCAGAATTCCAATGGATGGATCAATGTGCACAAGAGCTGTACCTGTCTAGTCTCAGATAGGCTAGTTGAGGATCTGTTGCAATACCCCGTTTTTACTCCCACGAATCTGCCACGCGTTCCTGAGTAAAACTTAAACTCCTCAAGCGAAGGACCCAGTGGTCCCCGCCAGATGCAGATCCTAAATTTAGCCCCAAGTCACAATTGATTAACACAGCAAGATTCAATTTGCATTCCAATAATCATCGTGTTTACTAGGTCAAAGAGAGTGCTTTGACACCCCCTCGTTATAGCTAGCTATAGCTCGCTTGGTACTCTTCATATCTGCACTTGGCCACCGGATCTGCGAACAAGGGAAAACCTCTTCCATACAGAGCGGAGCCTGCCTGCTGCTCTACAGATACCACTCCTTGTACTACCCGTAGCCTGTGGGCTCACAACCGTACCAGCCCTTTGACTCGACGCTGCCAGCGGTCATGTCATTCCTTCGCCAAGAGGCGGCAGGTAAGCTTTGGACCAATTCACGTCTCGTGAATTCTTCGAGGATGATAGAGAAAACGATGAATAATAAGTGAAGACAGTAGAAAAGAAAACATTCAAAGTGAGAAATAACTGCCTGTAGCAGGCGTCGTGGTCCGGTTTATAAGACAAGGGGGTTTTTCGTCCCAAATATACTCCATCCAACATATTTCCCATCCCAGTGCTGAAACCAAATCGCCGAGTCGTGACTCTAAAAACGTTAAAATGCGACAAACAATGAACGAGTAGCCCGTACGTGGGTCTGACGGTGTTCGACGGACGTAATCTCGCGTCTCATCAAACGGGTATCCCAGGGAATCCATGCATGGATCGTTGCTCATAACAGGATGAGGTAATTGCTGGGCGCAATACCCGTCTCGCCGCTTTCTTTGCGTGCCTGCCACCATCTTCCACTGACATCCGACACCTCCAAAATTTCGTGTTTGGAGAATGAAATCTCGTTGGCATCGTCAGGGTTGGCCTCGTAACTGTAAATAGCCTTGGCCCGGTAAGGATATTCGGTAGGTGGCACGACCGCGGTGTCGTTGCCTGGGGAGTGACCTGGCTTAGATTGCGGTGGTTGTTGTTGCATAACAGAGTTGGTGTAGCTTTGAGGAACGGCAGAGCCACGTGCTCCAGAGATACCGCCAACGGGCGAGGGGTTCTCAAAACCGTTGAGCTGGGCGGAAGTGTACATTTGGGGAGGCTGGACAGAGTTGGAAGTCTCGGGGCGACCGCCATAAGCGTTCATCGTAGATCGGTGAATGGTGGTGGATTCTTTGGCAAGGGCGAATGAGTCAAGGAAAGCTCGGGGAGTTGAAGAAGGGCTGGAACCGAAGTAGAAAGTCCATTGGACCTGCAGGCTGTTAGTCGGGCACTTATCCAAGCTCAAGCGCAACTTACTATAACGACAGCGAGCAAAATGAAGCCAGCAGCGGCAGCCTCGCGTGCACCGCGGTTGGAATAAACCAATGAATTAACACCAGACGAGACCAAGACAATTCCTGCAGAGAGATAACCGGTGACAGCAACGTGATATGTATGGACAACATCACTTGCGATTACAACAAAGACGCCGACAATCAAGCAGAGGCTGTACATACAGCTCCACCAGGCCAACGTTGGGAAAGGGTCCTCCTTGGCAAGCGTAGAGTTGTTGTTTTGCTCTATCCTGCCAAAGATACAGGCAATAAAGGTCATGAACCAGGCAAGCTAGAGAGAGAGATTAGTACACAAGTCGTGACGAGGCACCAGGAAGAGACGCACCGAGGCGATAGATAGAGTGGCTAGAGCAAAGGGGTCGCCAAGAATATTGCTCATTTGGATGCCCTTGCGCTGGCCGTACATTCTTGAGTTGTCCATCTTCTGAAGCGAGGGAGAGTCGAGGGAGTACGATTGCATAAGAATGATACCAGCCCGAATGGCGATGAAGGCTGAGTGTGAGAGAGGAGAAGGCGCTTCTCTTTCGTTGGAGCGATCGATTGACAATCAGGTATGGCGAAGATTCGATTGCTACCGGAGCATTCGGCGGAAGAAATGCGATGTGATGGAAAAAGGAAGAGGCTGTGTTCGAGGCGAGCCGTTTCGGTGCGTTGTGGTTCAAAGCCAAGCGAATCAGTGTCGATCGTCTGTATGAATTCGGTAGGCGACGGTCGCAGTAAGTCGAGTAGAGCCGATGGATGAGAAATAATGTGTAATAATAGAATCGAGTCAAGGAAGAGAAAAAAGAGTGGAATGACCCAAGCCCGCGCGGATGAGATAAAAGAGGATTATCGTAAGGCGAGCGGTTCGGTTCAGTGGGAAGGAAGAAAAGAAGGAGAGGGTGGATGGAAATGACTGAATTGAACTGAACTGAATGGAACGGTTTGAAATGGGAAGAGAATGGACAGATTGGATGGGCGAAATGCAATGGCTGCGGGTGAGAAGGGGGAAAAACGCGGAGACAAGGGGCAACCTAGTCCAGTCCAGTCCCAGTCTAGGCTCTAGCCCAGTGAAAGACCAGGGCAGGGGGTCTTCTCTACCAACGGGCACAGAAGGCTGCAAGGTGCTTGATACAGATACAGTATTGCAGCGTTGATGTGATGCAAGACTATTGAATGAGTTGTGAGGTTGAGAAAGTTCGAGAAACAAGCGGTAATGATGATAATAACAAGCTGTGCAACTCGCGAGAAATGCGCGCGGTTGGTAATAAAAACAATACAACGCACTGCAGCACAGCGCAACCAGTGAGTGGCTGTCGGGTTCAGTTCTCAGGGCTGAACAAAAGCCACCGCAGTCTTGTAGCGAATAGGAATAGGACCAGATCCTTTCTGGTAACCAGACCAGACCAGTAAAAATGTTACTGTAAGAAAAAGGTAAGGTAAGGTACCTAAGGTAAGGTGGTAACGGAGTTTATGTGACGCGGTCACAAGCAAAGACGGGATGGACACGGAATCAGGGGAATTGAAGCACAGCCAAGACCTGATCCAGCAGCTAGGGTCTGTTCGTATTTGGTGATTGTGCAACAGGGAGAAACAAATATATCAATCAATGATACAGTGCAAGATGAGAAAAGAATGGTTGGTGTTGAGAAAAGAAGTAAACAGCCGTGATAGAAGATGTGAGGAGTCAGTCAGTCGAGACTGCAGGAACTGAACTGAACTGTTCAACCGATGGACGGTAACGGTAACTCAGGCTCAGGGCAGTCAGTCCAGGAACAAGCTATGGGTCGGGAAATGAAAGGCGGCTACTGGCCCCGAATGCTCTGAGCAAATCAAATGACGCCCGACGACCCCTGTTCCTGTAAATTGTGGCGCTTCGTCTGTTCTTTTGGCGACTATCGATAAAATAGATTGGATTGAATTCAAAATAGGCTTGAAGGGGGTCCTGTTGTGTCCGTGACAGGGTGGATTTTGCGGATGTCCTTAAGAAGCCGAGTCCGGAATTGGATCAAAGTATCTGATGCTTTACAGTTGTTTCGTTTCGATCGTGATTTATTGGTGTTAAGTGTTGGTAGATAAAAGTCATTCGTCGCAGTGCTTTCTCAAGAGTAGAGTGTAAGATGGTAGACTAAATGGGAACAGCGGGAGCTGTCTTGATGGATGGATGCCCTTCAACTTATCTACAGGTATCCAGACATTCACAGGAATGATTAAAGCAGTGCCAGGTATTGTCTTGGACGCCCAGCCTTGGCCCAGTGACACCCCCCCAACCTGCATCTCCAACTTTAAGAAAGAGGCGCCTTTGCCAGGAATTTTTCCTGACTCGCGATAGGATAACCAGATATTCAACTGCAAGATCAAATCCATTTAACGTTGGCGGATACCGGATGGATTCTCTTTAGCCCCGTGCTGTTTGAAGTTTGACCAGGGTGGAACAAAGCTGATCTATTGGCTGGCTGCATGGGCAAAAGAGGTGGTCTTGACTCCATCGCGGGAGTTTCATCGCTGCAATCCTGGCCGCCCAAGCACAGGGCCACAGTTCCCCCATATTTTCCTTGACGTACAGGTACGGTATTAACATACCAGACTCTTGCTCGGTCGCGTGCGCCTCTTGAAAAGATGTCAGACATTTTTCTTGACTACTGAGTGGCTGGTGTTTAACACAAAAGAGGCGCTACTTCAAGACATGAACCGCCGCCTTCTCACTCTTTCTTGACGACCCTTCAGAGAGCAACATGGATCTTCCCATCCATTGTATATATGAGCGTTTTATCCTCAAAAGATCCGGTTTAGCTTACCGGTCCACGATTGCCTGCATAAGATCCCAGTGACGGCAACTGATCGTTCACAACGATTCCGTCAGATCGGCACAGCTTAATTCGGCCATGGATCCATGCGACAACTAGTCTACAGAGTGCATATTGTACGCATCTTATGGCAGCAATGAGTAATCGCCTACTCTCTGTCACGTTGGCCAAGTCTTCTATGAGGTTATCATGATTTAGTTCTTCATTGTGGCTTGGCTGCCAATGGATCTCAAACCGCAACTCTCTCATCCGTAGCAGTTGGCGTAGTACACTACAAGTCTTGAATCCGACTTGTGACCGGCTGCCTCTTTACCCGCTTAGCTCTCACAGCCCTAGAAACACATTTTCATCCCATGTTGTGCACACTGTCTGTGCTTCTGCCTGAGCCTGTAACTATCGTGGAAAGGCAGATGTCAATGTCACCACAGGGCTTTTCTTTGAAACTGCCTCTGCCCCTGTCCTCCCAGCGGGTCCTTACCCCTGGAGCCGTCAAAACTCAACTACGAATCGCACAGCCATTTTAGCTCGATCTTTACGATGTCCAAGGTACGTACTACTGATGACCTCGGTCAATTTGAATCGACGCGTGGCTTGTCTTTGTTCTCAGAGATCGACTAGGTTGATCATTATGGCTTTGAAATTGACACTGACAGCGCAGCATTGCTTGTGGAGAATGCTCCGTTCACTGAAAAAGCTTGGGCTGAGGCTCTGTTCAAACGGTCGTTGGTGCGTCGCTGATCATTTGAGTTCCTCGCCCAGTGTGGCTGTTGTAGATGGAGGCTCATAGTGATGCAAGTGATGTTTTGTACCCTTTAAGAAATAGGAACATGCAGGGCGAACTACAGATATTCTGCAGCATGTTTATAGTTCATCTTTTATCATGTGAGTTTCCAAGATGATGGCCCTCATGACATAACATGAAACTGAACTATGCAGTTAGCGTCAGGTGCGAGTCAACAGCGGCGACTAAGAGCTTACTTGATATGGACTCACAGGCTATGTATGGTGATCTTGATTGCACCATGGGGAAGATTGATAAGTCGGTATGTATATCTGGATTGAGAGCCGCAAAGCAGGTCATAGCTTGAACAGTGTGTTCTGCGTGAAAGTTTATAAACACTTCTGATACAGCTTTACTCCGTTTTGGGATTTTGATATAGCTAGAACACTCAGCAATGAGATAGTCTTATTGAAAGATTTCTCTATAAATCGATCTATAGCGTATTGATATGATTACGAAGATATCGTAAAGTCAAGGTACTTATCTATAGTTCGTCCTTCTAGTGACCAGATCTATCTCCAACTGCCGGTATACTTAACACTGAGTTGATAATCAAGTCATGTGTATTACTAAGATTCAAGTGGAAGTAAAAATGATCATTTTATTTCCCATCCACTTTGAATTCAGGTTGTATCTGAAGCCCCTATGATTCAGGTTTCTTCACTGACGCAATCGAGACGCTGTTGAAACATGGATCAGATGATATCCGGGGTAACGAAGAGCTTGATAACATCATCTTGACAAGATCTGAAATCACAAGAGATGTATGCAAGATAGAGTGATAAAGACTTGTTTCTGTCCGGGTTTCAAAACACAGGTGCGACTCGGTTTCTGGTGGAGGAAACGCATGCTGGATGAGGTTACGAGGTAGGGTGAAACCAAGTCGGCATCTCAAGTTCCGAAACCAACCTCATACATTTTCCATCATGAGCTTTATCACGTTTGAAGCTCTCAGCGTCGGTGTTATCACATGTCCCGCCGATATGGCCTGCTGATGCTTTTAGTAGATCAAAGCACGTCCTCCCATCTGTTGATATTGATCTGTTTTGTACAACTATTTGAAATGAATTGAAGATGATATTGCCAAGCTAGGTACATACTATAAGAGAGGAAAAGTAACAAAGAAAAGGAAAGAAAGCCGGAGAAGGTTTGTTAAGAAACAAAGAAAGCACCGCAAGGATGACTTCCCAAAAGATGAATGATTATACTCCCACCTAACTATATGTGAAATTAAACAATATAACTCCCCGAAATTGCCTTGCAAGAAAGGTAGTTTAGACTAACTGAGCCATGCAAGAAGAATTTCATAAATTATTGCACTGCCTATGTGAGCATTCTCGACTTGGTAGTCGAGGAGAGGAAAGGTCTGAGCTCGTGACGACCTGTCGTCACGAGAAACAACAAGCACAAGCCATAGCGGAGCAACACGACGATTACTCATTGCGGTTTCCTAAATTATGGGGTGACTGAGAAGAAGTAAGGACACGGGTTGAAAGATAAATCTGGTCTGGGTTAATCCTGTACCAGTTGCCCAGCTGGAGATAATGAGCTTATCACCACCCAGAAAATGATAGACCTAGACACCCACGAGCAATTCCGGACTGCATTCAAAGTCATTTGTGCTGATATTTGTTCGATAAAATATAATTCTTTATACAATTCGCTATAAGAAAAAGTACTGGACTGCCTTGAGATAGGCGACCTCTGCCAAGCAACGTCGATTCTAGGGTATCTTCAAATATGGATGTCTTCATAACTCGTCTTCAGCCTCTTGCTCCCGCTCTGCTCTCCTCACCTGGCGCTCGACAACCTCTACGCGAGACTCTATATTCGCCATCGCTCTCGAATTGTTGAGGACTCCCGTCTCGTACCATGCTCGCACGGCCGTTTCGCTTCGCTGTCGAAGGTCTGCTATCTCGGCAGCTTGTGCAACCTGCGTTGCCTCGATGGCCTTCATTCGGTCCTGTAGAGCTACAAGAGCTGCACTCTCTGCTACATCCGGGATCGGGCTGTCCTTGATAGCGGTAAGAGATGACAGGATGGCGGGGAATGCTGAAGCCGAGGCTAGAACAATGGATTGGATGGCATCGATGTCGAGTTGCGACGGAGGTTCTGATGGGTCGGGCGCATGAAAGAAATCAGGATGGGCGCGGTCTGTCAAAGATAAGTAAGTCAGCATAGGTTCAGGTGATAAGCTTTAATACAACATACATATCTTTATGAGCTCATGATAAACGCGGAAACTGTCCAAGAGCTTGGAGAAGCGCCGTTCCAGTTGGCCGATTTGATCGGTCGCTGATCGATCCTGGGCCAGCGCCGGTGTTTGGGGCTGGCCATAGAGGAGGTGTTCGACACGAAGGAGTCGCGACTCCAACAAATCGAGTGTAGAGAGAGTTGTATCGTCCATTGTGGTGGCCATCGTGACAGCAAGCGCGCGGCACAAGCGCGGGACCTCGAGGTAAGGTATGGTAAGTAAGGTATTGGTTTGAATGAAAGAGTGGATGCTGTCAAGGGCGAAAGTGGGGGGTCAGGAGGACACCGTACATCTCCTTGAGCCCCCAGCTGTGCACATCCCGCACCTCCAATTGCCTACCTAGCTAATCAGAAGCCTAATAGATGAAAATATATACTAAATTTGCTAAGATTTTGCTAGGTAAGAAACCTAAGTATTTATGATTACATGACGATGGAGGTGCGGGATGTGCACAGCAGGGGGCTCAAGGAGATATCATGAACTTGTGAGACCTGCAGGATCATGAATATCTGCTGGGAAGTATGGTACATATTTTGGCATTATCGGTTCAGAGAGAATCGGCGAGGTGCAACGGTAAAATAGAATAAGATTGCCAGTATTTAGAATATGCTTTTCACGAACGCTTTTGTGAAACGCCGCCCATCATGAGGACGTTCTCATGAACATCTATTGTTGTCTGGCTGTCCAACCCCCTGGAAAGCCCTGAAGCTATTCCCCAGATCAGGATCATGGCTTGTCTAGAAACCTTCCTGATTGGCTATCTCATCTCCTTGGCGCACGACTATTGGCTACACGAGTTCGGCATTACGCTCCAACACCTCCCCATTGTTTTATTTCCAAGGATCGTGGCAGGAGTCTGTGTCAGGAATTCGTACTAAACCATCTCCTGACTGTTTCTTCTTCCTCCTGCATCTCTATCAACCACAACAGCCTCGTTGGCGCTTCGCTCGTGACCTAGGCTGTCGTGATTGGAGTGTTCAACCGTTTGTCTGTCTTCCAGGGGCCTTTGTGCCGTGGGACGGTGCAAGTGCAAGCGCAAGCACGCACTCACTGATCGGATTGACTGACGCAATACGGTCGGTCTAGGCCTGCCGGCCTACCAACTTTCCGCCTTTCCTCCTCGTGCCTAGTCAGCAACTTATCGGACTTGAATCCCGAGGAACGCAGCGATAACGAACTTGCATATACCTGCATTCCGACTTGCGACATCAACACTATCAGTACTTTATCTACCTACAAAGCAACCTTCGAAACCCATACAATACACTATCCCTTGCGATCGCGCCGAACAATCGACGACCCTACATCTTTTCGCTGTTAATGACGAACTACTCTACAATATCTGATGGAAACGCTTCTGCATCAGGAAGTGCCGACGACATGTCAAGGTGAGGAGACCCGCCGACACCGGCTATGATTATCATCGTTGCTCACAACAGACTTCCCAGACCTCGACGTCGCGGTCACAAGGATGGCGGCCATGGCGGCCAAGCCACTACGATCAGCAGTGTCGTAAATCTGCTAAACACAAGTATGTTAGATGTCCATTGACCGACTCGTTTGGTGCTGATATAGGTTGTCAAGTTGTTGGAGCTGGCACCCTTGCCATGCCCTCTGTTATGTCCCATATGGGAATCATGCTCGGTGTTATCCTGATCGTATGGTCTGGATTAACTGCAGCTTTCGGCCTCTATCTTCAGTCTCGATGCGCCCGATATCTCGAACGAGGAACGGCCTCTTTCTTTGCCCTGTCGCAAATCACCTACCCCAACGCCGCGGTTATCTTCGATGCTGCAATTGCGATCAAGTGTTTTGGAGTTGGCGTATCATACATGATTATTATTGGGGACCTCATGCCTGGTGTAGTGTTGGGCTTCTTGAGCAATGCCAATAGCGCTCCGTATCTGGTTGATCGTAACTTTTGGATCACTGCGTTTATGCTCATTATTATCCCTCTCAGCTTCCTACGGAGGTTGGACTCCCTAAAGTACACCAGCATTGTTGCGCTGGTTTCTATTGGATATCTCATTGTGCTGGTGATTTATCACTTCGCATCTGATAAACATGCCGACCCAGGAAGTATCAGAGTGATTCAATGGGGTGGAGCTGTCGAGACATTGAGCGCTCTGCCCGTTGTGGTCTTTGCTTATACTTGCCACCAAAACGTATGTAAATCACAGACGGTCGTTGAGTCTAGCTAACTTATGCAGATGTTCTCTATCCTGAACGAACTAAAGGACAACTCCCCTAGGAGTGTTGTTGGCGTTGTCGGTTCCAGCATTGGCTCTGCCGCTTCCATTTACATTGTCGTGGCTATCACTGGTTACCTTACATTTGGAAATGCCGTTGTTGGCAACATTGTGTCTATGTGTAAGTCTTTCCACCGTTTGCCCTGGGAATGTTAGGACCCCCACTAACAAGGATAGATCCTACTGGAGCTGCTTCAACAATCGGAAAGGCCGCTATTGTCGTTCTTGTTACTTTCTCGGTCCCGCTGCAAGTGCATCCTTGCCGTGCTTCATTAGATGCCGTCCTAAAATGGCGACCAAACCGCAACTCGTCGAACAATGGCCGAACTGCAACGCCGCTCCTACCCACTGCTCCAGCTGGAGATCATGGGAGCACTGCCCCAATGTCCGACCTTCGCTTCGCAGTCATCACCACTTTTATCCTGACTTTCGCTTATATGACTGCTCTTTCAGTCACCAGTCTTGATCGTGTCCTGGCCTTTGTTGGCAGCACAGGATCGACTTCTATCAGCTTCATTCTTCCTGGCCTATTCTACTATAAGATCAGCAACCCGGATAGCACCTATCATCAACGCTTGGTCAAGGAGGATGACGATATTGATGGAGATTCTTCCACTTCTGACGTGGAAGACTCTGCTGCTCTGGCGCAGAGCACAACTAGCGTTCGCAGTGGTGTAAGCCTCGCTAGCAACGCAAGCACACACAGCAATCGAAACTCCTGGCGATGGCGCCGTAAGTGGCGATGGGATCTTGAACATATTGAACACCATCACCTACGCAGAATGGCACTTGGTCTCGCAATCTACGGAGCTGTTGTCATGTCTGTGTGTCTTGCTCTCAACATTTTCTTCATTGTCACTCATTAAACTGTATCATCTTTTTCTTACGGCCTTATCGGGATGACGTATGTTGGATAAAGGCGTTGTTAAGACGGGGGCATATGTTGGTTATCCATGTTTTCCGAGCGACTCATTTTCCATAGACTGCACGTGTTTAGACATGGTATTGGGTAGCGCTTCAATACAGTAGTTATTAATAGCGACAAATGGCTTGACTCCAAATGGTTTGAGCCGTTGCAAACGTATATCGTACAGTCTCCTTGCGAGCGGAACGGGCCCTCAATGCCTGCTAAAGATCCCCATCATTTTGGTGTTGATCCTGCTTTCTAAATTGCTGATCATTCAAGATCGGGTGATATCGAACCCCAAACCAACGCCCCGAAATGCCTTTTCATACATATCATACAGCTTTCCGGACCTTCTTAACGAATCTTGACCTCATTCTTGTTCAAGATGCCCTTTATCTCGTCTTGCTTGGGGCCGAACTGCTTCTTTGGCAGAATACCCACCATTGAGAGTAACCTCCATGCTGTGTCCGTAGGCTGTGCACCAACACCGATCCAGTACTTCGCACGTTGACTATCGAGCTTGATATCCTTGTGAAGCTTTCCAGAAGTGTCGTAAGGGTCGGCTTTGGGGATCGGGTCGTATGTACCAATGACTTCGAGCGGGCGGGAGTTACGAGCCGTCCTAAGTGGTGGTTAGTGGTACGTTCAATTGGTGCATATTGACGGGCGAACGAACCGTGCGTGGGCAATGACGATGTTGTAAAAGGGCTGGTTTCGACGCCCGAAGCGGGCGAGACGGATCTTGACAACCATGGCGGCGATATGGGGAACTTGACGACCACGATAATAGCAATCGGCTGGCAAATGCTAGTATCCTGAAGGTTGGAACAATTTCGAATCGGAATCGGGGCCTAGTTTTGCCGATGTGGCTGGTGCGCTGACAAGGTGGAGTATGACGGGAATAGTGTGGCTCTCATATCTAGCGAGGGAAGCAGCAACCTGCTGAGTGATGTCAGTCCCCTGGACCTTGCAACATTACTCACTGACGACATATAGAAACCACTCGGCTTTCACGTCATCTGAACTCTTCCACTGATCCATCATAATTGAGATCCTAACGAGAGAAGATCGAACTCTGCACAGATTGAAAGATTCAAAAATACAAAATGGCGATTAAGGTAAGTGATGAGAGCTATCTTTAGAGGTCGGTTACTAACTGTTCCAGACACTCGGAGCCAAAGCTGCTGCTGCTCTCGATCAGGAGCTTATGAGCACTGGTGCATTCTCACTTGACCAGCTCATGGAGCTTGCTGGTCTCGCTGTCTCTCAAGCCGGTGAGTTGCTTAAGCTCGGCTACGTCTTACATGTCACTTTTGAGCACTCTTGTATCATTTCTGGCTGTTTCGCAAGGCCTCTAACAGCCTGCCACGGTATTCGATCTACTAACATCACCAGTGTACCGTCTTCAGCCTCTCGAAAATGGCCGCAGGATTCTGGTCGCTTGTGGGCCAGGAAACAATGGTATGTCTCTCAGCAACTCATGAGTGCACATAATTAAGAAGCTTTAGGTGGTGACGGACTGGTAGCTGCTCGCCATCTCCGACAGTATGGCTACAGCCCGACCGTCTTCTACCCCAAAAGAAGCAAGAACGATCTTTACCAGGTAAGTTCGCTGCTTCATCTGGGTTTCACCATCATTTCACAATGGACGGTTCGTGGACCGTCCTGCGTCTCAAAACGTCGTGATCTTGAAGTTGTCCGATTTTTAGAATTCATTTGTCGTCTGTTTTCTACCAGTTCTGCGGGAATCGTGGAATGGCAACAACTGGCGTATCGTGAAATTGGTGTATCCAGCCTTTCCCTCATGTCTCGTCTCGTTTCCATGCCCGGAAGTCGAAAAGTCGCTGATGCTATTCTTAGCGACTCGCAAAACAACTCGAAGACCTCGAGGTCCCTTTCGTGGACGATTTCTCTTCTGCACTGAATTCGACAGATCATATTGTCGATGCGATCTTTGGTATGTTGTTCATGCTTTATAGCGACAGCGTCTGACCGTTGATCTAGGTTTTAGTTTTTCGGGAGAAGTTCGAGAGCCTTTTCCTGCAGTGATTCAAGCACTCCAAGACACCAAATTGCCGGTCACATCAGTCGATGCTCCATCGTCGTGGGATATCGAAGATGGGCCGCCCCAGTCTGGACTTGGTAGCTCCTTTATGCCTACTGCACTTATTAGCCTAACAGCGCCAAAGCCATTAGTGAAGCACTTCAAAGGCCGACACTTTATTGGCGGACGGTACGTACCGGTTCAATATGGTTGGCTCGAGGTAACTGACTCCCAAATTAGGTTTGTAACTCCATCCATCGCCAAGAAATTCGACTTCGAAGTCCCGGAGTACAAAGGTATCGATCAGGTCGTTGAGGTTGAAGTGTCCGGGCAGAAACTCTAAAACGGTCGGATTGCTTGCGATTCGAAAACAGGGGGCTCCAGTCACCACCCTTTGTCGATCTTTTGAATAGCAAACGTATCACATGATCCGACAGCCTCCCCTCAAACTATTTGGACAGACTGGACTTGGACACTGTCCGTCTCGCATCATGTTTTTGAGGAATGTGATGCCTTGGGGACATACAAGCAATGGCGGACGAAAGAATTGACAAAATTCAACATAAACAAGATACTCTTTCCCGCAGACGTGGCATGCAGCCGAATGCTGCGTGCACATTTATTGTGAGCTCAAGCTTTGTCTTTAAAGGTCGAATAGGTGATGATCGATGTCGTCGATTGAGAAAGGGTAGACCCGCACCAACGACATGGACAGGGACGTTAAAGACTGGCGTATGGGTAAGGGGAAACAAAGACAAGCTGACGGTTCGCATAGGCGGAATATAATAACGGTGAATGGATCAGCAATCGTCGCGAAACAGAAGCTCGTTCAAGGTAGCTGGATAGGGCTGATATAAAGAATGTGGCGTCGAAACAGATGTGCTGTCTAACAGAGTACAGACGTAGTTGTCGGTTGCCACCGAGGCCCAGTGTGTCCAGTGAGTCCAGTATATCCAGGGGGCTTTAGGGGGGTTACAGGGACCCAGCCGGAGCTTAAAAATTGCAAAGACGAGTCCACGTCAGGTTGGTTGTCTCGGCCCCGGGCGACGTTACCTGGAAGAGTCGTGGCAAAAGAGGGACATGACGACTCTCGGATGGTGCCGCACTGATGGTACAGGTACGAAATAGAAAAGGGAACAAAAGCATGCGATCACGAGGCATTTTGAAGAAAGCGATATTAAAACCCTGTGCGTCCGCCGAGCAGCAACTTTTGGTGGAAAACACTACTCTACTCTTACGCTTGTCTGATGAGAGAGTCAAGGAGCCGGAGCATTTGCTCCTCGACCCGCATGGTAGGCGGGGGTCCGCAATGCGGCGCTTACAAAAACCGTACTGTACGGATAAACGCACCTCACCTAGGCCCGCTCTTTTCTATGCAGAGGTAACCAGTTGCTTCATGAACCAGATCGAAGGCTGCTGCTGTGCCTACCTCTCTAACGATGTTTGGATCTCGACTTGTGTTTTCAGCGACGTTGTTAGCATTGACATTTTGACATTGTCGTTGACCCCGTTCGCTGATGTCGGCCGACAACTTCAACGGGGCCGTTGTTGTTGATCAGCCCTGAAAAAACGGACATGTCTCTCCGACTCGTCCGTCACACTTGCGCCATTGACTCAGGACCTGACGGAACTTGGAACGAGGCTCCAAAAAAGTAAAAACTCGAGTGCTTGAGAGTCTCAATGATTCGTGAACTGTGGACTTGTCCTCGGAATCGGTGCGAGAACGTGGAATGGCGCCGCTGACTAGTGATTATATATCGAAAGTTGGGCTTCGCAGTCTTGTACTGCCTACGGTTAGAGGATGCAGCGAAGTGCAAGAATCGATTTCGAATTAGGTTGACCTGAACTAAAAGATCCCGACGCTACAACCGTCAGGGTCCTTGTGGTAGCCCACGATCTCGGGACCCACGATCGCAAATGGAGCATTGTCGCGGCAGATCGAACGGTGTCCCGTCATGCCTCGAATCTGACTGGCTGACTGTGAGCTAGTCCTCAAGTCAACGGAGCCAAATCACCCTTCAATTCAGCTCATATTACCCCAGCTGCCCTGCAAGCTAAGAAAATTTATCTCTTTCGGCACAGTGTACGGTTCATCAGTTGACGTGCTGTCAACCCGTAAAAACCCCCGTCAGATGAGCTGCGCCACAAGTCAGGTTAGGTCAGGTCAGGGTCGGGTATCACGACGCGACTCTCCACGGTTCAAGGGACCAGGGATAAAGTTTCCGAATCTTCAATACGGCCACTAATTGCGTCCCTCTCCTCGGAATTCTGTGCACGGCCTTTGGGCATCTACCCCTGTCAAGGAGTGGCTTTTGGACGTGGGAGATTTTCAGTCAGCTTTTCAAGCCCCCGTACCAGCACCCCGGTCGCGGAGTCGAGAATGAGGTCGAGACCGTCAAGACAACCTGACCCTGCGGCTTTGTTACCCGATCATGACACCCGCTGACTGCAGACAGATTGTTTCAAGATCGGGGAAGAACTACAGGATGCACAGCCTTCGTGCCCTGAGGAGAGAACATCACCGGCAATCATGCATTGCTTCAACAGTACTGTATTACTCCGGTTGGGTTCGGCAGTGGTGAACGGGCAGTGTTTCTCCCACGCTGTGGCTGTGGCGTAATTTTGAGTGTGCCGTCCTCTTGAAGCCCCAGAAGAAGTCAATTGGGTCAGTTTTTAGGCAAGGTCGCAAGCTTGTGGAAGATAAAGCTGCATCTCGAAGATCTTGCGCTTTTTTGGCTCCTGATGCCGGCACACCCGTACATCTGAAAGCCCTTGGCCAGAGCCACTCTCAGCTGCCAGCAGGGATCATGTTATCAAAACGGATTAGAGAATACTGCGTTAGTGGCCAGCTTCCCCCCTTCCGCGGCTCAAGATTCGGAAACCAATGCCTCGCATGCATAAATGGAATTTCTGTCTGGCTTGTGAATTACATTTGCGACCATTTTACGGATACAACGCGGAGGATAGCGATGCTCAAGCAGACCCCTGCAATAGATCTCGACATGAAACAATACCTGGTCATTGGGTTCTGCCCCAGATGCTCCGTATTCGAGCTAATGACCTGGATGTTGGCCCTTATTTACGATGACAGATGGAGACTGTTGGACATTCGGGTACCCGCAAACCAGAGAAAGCATCGAGTGAGCGGTGAGAATGGCCATAGTACACTATTCTGGCAGCGGAGGGGTTCCCCCTGATACCACTGGTCGATTGTATGAGTCGTGTTGGATAAGGCCGACCCCTGCTTGGCGTACAGACACCACGCCGGCCTCAGCGGTCAAAGTTGAGTCGGAGAGGGTTTTCCGGGGTGGAGCAAAACGTTGTTGATGGATGGGGAATACATCATTGCCCTAGCAGACGATGCATATCAGCCATGGATGCAATATGCGAATTGCAAAGGGTTTCATGGAGGCTTGAATAATTAGATCTCAGGGTCCTTCTCTCCAGGCGGAGTGTTTCCTCCTTCACAGCCCATGAGCCCAATAGCGACCGGAAAAATCGACCGGAGGTGACTCCGGTTCTTAGGGGCATCTGACTGGCGCGGCCCACTGAATTATTCACTGGTAAATAAGCCACAGAGGCCTAAATGTAGCGGTACTCATACTGTGTTTCACTGTTTAGCCCAGTGAGTACCTTTCTCGTGTTCGTCAATTGCCTTAGTTGGCGATGATCCCGAGTTGCCTCATTAACGTCATAATCGTCAACTGCCGCTTACTAGAAGATTCCACACTGAAGAATGTTCTGGCCTTTTACTGCAACATCACAGTCCATCAAACTGATCAAAGAACAAGCTAGAAGATGCTGAAGAATCCTTGCCGGCCCGAGGGTTGTTTAGACTCGGTCAACCTAGCTAAGTAGCTAATAGCGCATCGCCATAACGACATGGCTTCGCTTCAATTCGCAACCCGCCTGCCCACCTTCAACGGCTAACCATCCCATTCTGAGTATAGAGCCAGTCAGCTATACTTTACCTGCATGACTGCATGCATGGCCAGTCCTCTAATAGGATGTAGGTACACGCAGTGTCACTCGCCTCTGTCGCCTTATCAAGTTGCCAAGACACGACATGGCATCCAATGCTACGACAGCGCTTGGACCTCATAGAGTTAGCCCTTCGATGTTAAGATCCGCGAAATTTCCAACCGCCAGTCTCGTCTAGGTATTCATCAACCTCGTCACAGACATCGAGGGCGGGTCGTTGACTCTTTTCGGAGCCATCTCTCCTCATTATCCAGATATTTGATGTGCCAAGGCACTTGTCGTCACACTTCGAGCAGTGGGGGTTAGTCGTCTTGGGATCAGACGCTGTTGATGATATCAACCTCATGGAAGGTCAGGTCTGTGTTGCCGACCATTGGGCAATGAACGTCGTATCATCTGATGATATGCCTAAAGTGGATGCGTCTCAGGTAATACTATAAGCTAGACACCTTGTAGGGCGAGAACTCACTAGTCTGGCAGGGAACTAGGAAGAGCACAACGCATCGCGAGAAGAAGCATTGCGCGGCTGATGGGGACAAGCATGCGGAATCAGTTGGCTATGACCATATATTGCGTATACTCACTCCATCTAGAGCGAGAAGAAGACACTTGTCAGATTCTGAAAGGAGAGGCAAAAGCCTGCAGAGTTTGTCGAGGCAATACACTATCAGGCTGCATCGCGATAGTGACAGACAACTGCATTTGAAAAACGCTCACCATTTACTGATACAAAGTGAGAGAGACCACCGACAGAGCCTCGTTTGTGACTCGTCGTACTGTCGATAAGAATACGAAGAAGTCTGGGCGTACGTGCGATCCAATTCTGCTCGATGATTATTTCCTCATGGAGTCGAAAGTGAGTATATCGGTATGTCTAGCCCCTGGACTTGCTATCCATGGCGTAGACCTTCCAACGGACGGTTTGGTCCGCTTGATATAGTGCTGTTTACGCAGGATATCAAAGCGTCGAATGGCTGAATGGCCTGTGTTGGGCATCTGAAGGAAGCGTTCCTGGTAACCTAGCGAGGTTGAAGATGCTTGACCGGTCAATGCGTTTGATAGTTACACAGTTGTCTCGAATCTTAATGAAGTAAGTGTCCGGGATAACCACCGAGGTACAAGTACTTTTGTGAGTGAAAGATGGATTCGATGTGAGAGATCGGTGCGATTGTTTCTTTCTATCCCCGAGTTCTGAGGGGTGGACTAAGGCAAGGCAGTACAAAGATTCGACCACCAAATTATTGTGAGAAGATTGAAATTTCAACATCATGATGCGGCTGCTAGTATTGTGATATTTTCCTCCCTACCCGCTCTGTCCCAGCAGAGTACAAGATGATGGCATCACCCATCAATAGTCTTCGCACGCCAAGAGGCCAATAGTTGGACTGGGCATGTGTTTGTCGCCTCGCAGAGGATAATGCTCCCACTGTTTGTATATTGCGGCTTCGAGGTCTTTAACGAAACTCTCGGAGCATGGAGAATGACTGTCAGCATTGCCTCTCTCCGTAACGATACCCATACGAGAATCAACTTGGACAAATCTACGGCCTTGCCCGTAGAATACTGCAATACCATCTTGATTCTGTTCTGATCCAGGTATAGTATGAGCATGACCATGGGAATTCTTGATGCTGTAATCGATTACCCAGACAGGGAAGGCATGTGTATTGATAATGGCTTCGATAATCCTTTGAGCCATCTGAACCATTCCGGGGCCAGTTTCTATCCAGCGAGGATTGTACTCTATGGCCAAGTTCACAAACCCATCTTCTCCTCCTTGTCGTGATGCCAGAGCGTGGTGTCGCAGGCCGTACCAGATGAAATTCCACCGATCTGGTTGCAGAATGAATAGATCTCTGTATGGGCGTATCATGGTGTAATGATCTTTTGAATCGCCATCTCTGAAGCGAAGCATCTCCGGCATCATTGAAAGTCTTTGCGAAAGACGCCTGTTTCATCGTGCTGTCTGTCGTTGATTCAAACGATAATGGTTCCGTATAATGATACTGGATTCTTTGCAAGCTGTCCAAAGACCGCTGTCGATCATGTACGTCGACGGGTTCAGGGAGAACCAAGCTTGTTTTCTTTTGGTTCCGATTAAAGGAATATCGTCAACAGATTTCACCACCCAACTTGGTGCTGAAAGAGAAAGGCCAGAGATTCTCACACCAGGAATCACTCCATTAGGGAGGTCCTCCGACGGTGTTCGAGATTTGTTGGCGGATATCGTGAAGTAATGCACCCCTGGTTGGTCTGAGCGGATTGCGAATTCCCAAATTCGATCTCGTATCTCAGGAGGGAGATCAGGAAAACGGAGGAAATGAGACGACATTCTTAAAATGGCCAGATGTATGTGCGGCAAGGTAGAATAAAGAAGATGGCAATAGATTTAATACGAAGAACCGAAGGCAAATGAGGTCGAGGTGTTATGCTTCAGAATTGGTCTAGAAAAGGTAATGGAGATGGGCGAAATAGAACGACATGAGGGAAATACCAGCCAGTGACTCACAATTACTTTAACAACCGATTGAGTGGATCAATTTGGTAGTCAGTTTATGCAGTAGTGATGTAAAAGAAGAGGTAAAACATGTCATTCCTTATTCAGGCTACGGATGGGGCATTAAGTGCGTAGCATCTTACATCATGGGCGAAAGAAAGGAAGAGACCAATATCTGTGTCGGGAAAGAGAAGGCACGTTGGGGCGGTCAGGATTGAATTAAACAAGTAATATCAATTTGTGTACAAAACCACTCCGGCAATCTCGATAATAACTAACTAATTATACAAATTATACAGACATAAGAGACAAATAAAGGTCAAGACCCCCTCAGTCTTGGACGGCGAGGGTCTGACTGTCGCTATACATAGGAGAGAAATCAGGTGCCAAAGTACTCGTGTTCTTGACGCTGGAGTGCTTGACTGTCGGGAACATAGGAAAATATAGGAGATAAGGGTTGGTTCCCTTTTAGTCTTAGACATCGAGCGTCTGACTGTGGTGGATATACATAGAAAAGGTATGAGGGATCGAGTTCCTCTTACTAGAGGGATTGACTGTCGATACACCTGGCACCATCGTTCCAAGATGATACTGGACCTGCCGCAATGAACTTGGGCGTGCCGATGGTTGGAGCAATAGGGAACTTGAAGATCTGTCCGCTGCTGTTCTCAGAACCGTAGAGACTACCGTCTTGCGAAGCGTAAGCGGCTCCCCACAAGTTGTTACCGGCGACATTTCCATATGCCTTGAGCGTTTGCCATGTGTATGTAGTACGGCTGAATCGACACAGAGTAGATGTTGCGCCGTTGTCGTCGTACATGACTGCATACATGTAGTCGCCGCCTCCAGGCACAAATGCCCAATCGGCGCAGTTAAGACTATTCTGAGCAGTACCACTTAGAATAATCTTACCATACGTCGCCGAGCCAGGCATAAGATCGATGGCCCACCAGGCCTCGCCCTGGTTGGAGATCCAGAAACGACCTTGGTTGTCAATGTCTCCCATATTGATAGTACGGTCGTTAGTTCGAGCAGGGAGCAGAGTCCAGCCACCATCGCCACCGATACGGATAAGTTGGGTACCTGTGTCGTCCATGTGCATACCGTAGATGTAGTTGTCGAACTTGTTGTAACCGATACCATTGATCCAGCCACCAGGACCGACATTGCTCTTGATAAGAGTTGTCTTACCCGTGGTGATTTCAACACGGTATAGAGCCGTCTTCTGCATAAGGTAGCCATAGACATCACAGCTGAACGCGACTGTGGCTTGAGGTGCCACGGTTGACGTAGAGCTAGTCGAGCGAGATGTCGTGGATGAGGACGTGGAACGAGGAGCAGGTGTCGCGATAACCACGGTGCCGGCATCGCCGCTGGCGCCGGGAGGTAAGTAAGTAGTGTAAGGAACGGAAATCGACGTACCACCGTTTGTAGTAACAGTTACAGGTGGTCTCTGAACGATGACTGTACCAGGATTGCCTGGCGCGGCAGGTGGTACGTACGTAGTAGCAAGGGAAGCCAGCGTGGTAGGGCCAGCTGTAGTGATCGTTACGTTGTAGGGAGTGGGGAATTGGACGAGAACTGTGTCGGGTTGG
The DNA here is from genome assembly GCA_004366955.1 of Fusarium humuli. Lineage (NCBI taxonomy): Eukaryota > Fungi > Ascomycota > Sordariomycetes > Hypocreales > Nectriaceae > Fusarium > Fusarium humuli. The sequence continues at coordinate 2,032 of QHKN01000254.1, read as the reverse complement.
CCCAGGTCTGTCACAATGCGAGTAGTTGTTGTAGGCGCAGTGATCGTACCGACTGTCTGTGTAGTTGTCACGGTAGACTTGGTCGGTACCTGTACCAAGACGGTTCCAGGAAGGACTTGAGTTACAAGTGAAAGAATGTTTGGAACCGTAAGTGTGAGGGTAATAGGCGCCGTGGTAGTGGGCGCCGGGATGGTGGTAGAAGAGTCCAGGGCAATACATCTGGCACCATCGCCTTGCAAGTTGGCGATGGATCCTCCTGGAATGGCTGTAGGGTTGACATTGCTTCCCAAAGTGAACTTCCATGTCTGACCGAGAATGTTCTCTTGAGCATACAGAGTGCCACCTGGACCTGCCATGACAGCGCCCCAGACGAGGTTGAGCGCTGTAAGGACGAGGTTGGGGTATGTCTGATAGCGCTCCCATACATGAGTTGTGCGTGACCATCGGACAATGTTGGTTCGCATGAGGCCATTCTCAATGATGGAGGCCTGGACCGCGTAAAGGTAATCACCTCCACCAGGAACATAGGCCCAATCACCAACACCAGAGAGAAGGTTTGTAGCAGATGTACCGCTGTTGATGAGCTTACCAAAATTGGCGGACTTCGGGTTTAGGTCAATGGACCACCACTTTGCTCCGCTCTCAGACACCCAAAGGCGTCCCTGGTCATCGACATCACCCATATCAAGGGTTGTCGAAGGAATGGTAAGTGGCAACAGTTCGTAAGCACCGTTGGAAGCGATACGGATCAGCTGAGATTTGGGAGTGCCTGTAAGGACACCGAGGACACCACCAACAACACCTTGGTTGATGAAACCATAGATGTAGTAGTCGAGAGGGTTGAACCCGATACTGTTGATGGCTCCCGTGGTACCAGCCAAATTGAGGAGGACACCACCAGGGCCTACACCTGATTTGATAACAGTGCGGGCACCTGTGATAAGATTCACTCGGGTGAGAGTGTTGCCGAGCAGGGTTGAGATGGTGTAAGCAGAGTTGCCAGTAGCATCACAGTCAAAGGTTGGGCCAAAGGAAGCTTGGGGCATCTTGCTGCTGGTGCTGGTACTGGTTGCCGGTGCAGGCGCTTGAACAGTGGAAGAGGAACTCAACACTGGTACCGGTGGTACAGCAACAGGTAAAGTAGAGGAAGGTAGACCAACTGTAGGTACACTGGCAGAGGGTACACTCACTGCTGGCGCAGAGGGCAGACTGGCAGATGGCAAGCTGGCAGAAGGGAGGCCAGCGGAAGGGAGACTGGCAGAAGGAGCACTCACTGCCGGCGCGGAGGGTAGGCTGGCAGATGGTAGACCAGCCGAGGGCAAGCTAGCAGAAGGTGCACTGAGAGGTACTGATGCAACAGTCAAAGGCACAGAGGGGACTCCAGCTGAAGGTGCAGAGGGCTGAGGGTCGCCCAATGAGGATGCGACCTTCACACCAGGAAGATCGATGGAGCCAGGAGGAATACCAGTTGCCGATGGCAGACCAGCGGAAGGAAGACTAGCTGATGGGCCGCTGAGAGGTACTGATGGCGCAAGCTTTACACCAGGAACTTCGATAAGTACAGTTCCCGGATCACCTAGAGTACCGGCGGGAATGAATGTTGTAGTAGCCTCAGTAATGGTAGCAACTGTCTGCGTCGTAGTCACGTTGGGAGGAAGTTGAACAAGAACAGTTCCTGGGTCGCCTTGAGTCTCTCCTGGATTGAATGTTGTTCTGGCGCGGGTGATAGTATTGACAGTCTCGGTTGTGGTTACGTTGTAGTCGACAGGGACCTCTACAAGTACTGTATTCGGGTCGCCCTGTTCACCGGCTGGCATGTATGTGGTTCTGGCACGACTGATAGTGCTGACCGTCTCAGTTGTAGTGATGGTGTAGTCGGGAGGAACCTCCACAAGGACCGTGTTTGGATCACCTTGTTCACCGGCTGGCATATATGTGGTTCTGGCGCGGCTGATAGTGCTAACCGTCTCAGTTGTAGTGATGGTGTAATCGAGAGGAACCTGCACGAGTACCGTGTTTGGATCACCTTGTT
>QHKN01000253.1:0-27504 GCA_004366955.1 Fusarium humuli | reverse complement strand
TCGCTTGCAGACTGGATCAAGTCTATCCACGAGGAGTTCTCCCTAGTTGGTGAAGAAAGAAGGGATAAGGCAAGGCGAGAATACCGTGAGCATCTAGCGAAACCTCACCGGTCGCGGCTGGCCACACTTAAGTCAACTAGAGAATGGATCACAATTTGGAGGGATGCAATCAACGAAGCAAGAGATGTTGACCTACAGGAAGCCAAGGAAGCAGACTTATGGTTCAAGGACCTAGTCGCTGCTCTCCGAGCCTCCCCACTAGAGTCATGGATAAACGCCTATGCTGTTTCCCAACGCAGCAGCGCTCAGGTGAACACACTTAAGGTCGGAGAAGCTCTAGCGGCCATTCGCCTAGCCATCTCTGAGCACCCAGAACCGACGAAACGACCTTGTGTTACCCATGGAGCCTTCTTTACAGCTGAAGGGACGGAGGAAGATGCCGATAGTGACAAGGACACACCAAGAAAGGAGCATAAAAGAAAGCAACCTCCAAAGAAGAAACAACGCCGAGAGGGCGGCGATAGACCGGCCGAGTGCCCAGCTTGCCAACGAAGTCATCCCTTGGACAAGTGTTTCCATGTCTTCCCACATCTACGACCAGCTAACTTTAAGATATCTCAGCGCACCACTGACTTAGTGCGGCAGAGAATTGACGACAATGCTGATGGCGTGGCTGATAAGATTAAGAAGATTAAGATGGAGAAGTCAGCCTGACTACGACCGGTGGGCACCTGTAACTCCAAGGCAGCCCTAATGATCGCCGAAGGATACCCGCTGCAGGAGAGCGTGCTCCTCGATTCGGGAGCTACGCTCCACATCTTCAGAGATACGAAGCGGATGAAAAGCCTGCGAGCGGCCCCTATCGGAGACTTCCTATGGTCAGGAACAACACAGGTGCCGATCGATGGCTACGGGGAGGCCCGAATTATCCTTAAATCCGGCGATGGCTCGCCGACTTATCTCACTCTGTACAACGTTGCCCTGTGTACGGCTCTCACTACAAACCTTGTATCTTTCTCAAAGTTGAGGAAGAGGGGCTACTGGTGGGATACAAAACCAGGTAACAACTGCCTACGAAGAGCAGACGGGAGCTATCTAGGTGAAGTGGAAGAGATTAACGGCCAACAAGTCCTGGAATATCGCACAAGCTATGAACCGGCCGCGACCTTAAGAGCCGCGCTGATTGCTGAAGTATCGTCAAAACCGCGGCAACGCAAGCAGCATACCTCATGGACTCACAGAAGACCGCTGAAGGGAGACTCCTTAACCTGGCACAAGAGGCTCGGCCATCCAGGCCCCGAGGTCCTAAGATACCTTACAACAGCCTCAAGGGGCGTCAGAATCAAGGGAGACACCCCTCAAGGACCCCAGAGGATTACTACGGTTAACTGCGACGCCTGTGGCACAGCGAAAGCTCACCGGCTTATCCGCCGAGCACCGCGAGAAGCTACAGCAAGAGCAAGGCCGGGAGACCGCATCGCAATAGATTTTCACCCACTTACCCTGGGATACGCAGGTTACACTTCGGTATGCATCCTGACTGACAGAGCATCAGGCTACTCGTGGGACTACTACCTAACCGAGCGCTCGACGCCCACTCTCCGATCAATGATCCAAAGTTTCCTCAGGATGTTAGAGGTACAATACTCTATCAAAGTTAAAGTCATCGAGTGTGACAATGAAATCATTGAGATACATACCCGAGTGGCAGATGATATCAGAGAAAGGGGAATTATCTGTGAACCCTCGGCGCCGAATACACAGGCCCAGAACGGGGGAGCAGAGAGAGTCGCAGCAGCGATCATTGAGAAAAGCCGAGCCATGAGAATAGCAGCCAAGTTACCAGCGTATCTATGGCCTGAAATTATGAAAGCAGCTACATATCTCTACAACCGTACACCGTCGCTCCGCCGAGATAGGAAGACCCCGTATGAGATATTCCACTCAGCTAGCCGAGAACCAGGCGACCCTACGGCGAAGCCTGATTTAGCCCACTTGCGTTCGTACGGCTGCAAGGCTTTTGCCCTGACTGCAGATACACAGCTAAGGCGCAAGCGGTTGCAGAAGCAGGCCCCAAGGGCCTGGATTGGTTTTCTGATTGGGTATACATCGAGTAACTCATTCCGTATCTGGAACCCGCTCCAGAAGGAAATACTCACAATGAGGGATGTTACTTTTAACGAGCAGCAGCATTTCGACGGACGCATAGAAAGCCTCAGGGATGACCTATTGCAGGCAGACCTAGAAGCAATACAGAAGCGAATCCAAGAGCTGATATCAATACAGGAACAGCCATCGCAATGGGCAACTCAGCTACCTGACGAGGAGTATGAGGAAGTCCTAAACGATGAAGACAGACTCTGCAGCGACCAGTTGGCGCAGCAGGATGCCTCCACCTCGGAGGAGGACCAGCACGCGAAGCTGCCTCCGAGAGGGGAAGAGGGCGATGGATCAGCGAGTGAGTACACAACCTCAAGGTTTGAGGTGTTACCTACACCACCTCCATCGCCACCGACTGCGTTCTTCCACGCCGAGGCCTTCGGCCTTGACGTGAAGGGGCGAGGTGGATCAGTCGGTAGAAACGATTCCACCCCAGCGAGACGAAGGCAAAGAATATCATTCAAAGCCGCATTCCTCGCTGGCGGCATACAAGCGCCGAAACACAAGCATCGGAGCACCTGCCAAATAATGACAGACGGAGTGGCCACTCCCGTATCATCAAGAGCAGGAGGTGGCAGGAATAAACCTCTCCTCCCATCACAATACAAGGGAAAAGAGCAGCACATTGTCGGTATACATTGGAGCTTGCTGGAGAAACTGCCGAGCTCCCATATGCAGATAAAAAGTCATCCATACCGGGATGCAATTTTAAAGGCCGAGAAAGCACATCTTCAAAGCCACAAACAATCAAACTCATGGGAAGAAGTCGCAAAGAGTATGGCGAGAGGCCGTCAAATACTCGGCTGCCATTGGGTATATACTTATAAGCTCGATAAGCACGGGCGGCTAGTCAAGATCAAGGCACGTCTTGTGATCCGCGGCGACCAACAGGAGAAGGATGAGCGAGACACCTATGCAGCCACGCTCGCAGGCATGTCATTCCGAACACTTGTGGCGCTTGCTAATAGATTTGATTACGAGATGCTCCAGTATGACGCGGTAAATGCCTTTGTGCACGCCACAATCGACGAAGATATCTATATGGAGATGCCGATGGGCTACCGCAAGAAAGGCAGAATATTGAAGCTGCGAAAAGCACTCTATGGCCTACGGAGATCTCCTCTTCTGTGGCAAAAGCACTTCGAGAAAGGCCTAATACGAACAGGATTCCAGAGAGTACCCGGCGAAGACTGTTGCTGGTTACACGGCGACATTATCTTCTTCTTCTATGTGGACGACTGTGTCCTCTGCTTCCCTGAGACAATGAAGAAAGAGGCATCCAAACTAATGGGAAACTTACAGAGGATATACCATATCGAAGGAGGCCAGCCCCTCCAATGGTTCCTGGGCATCGAAGTTATCCGAGACCGGCCCACGCGCCGCTTATGGCTCTCGCAGTCAGTCTATATCGACAAGATGAAGCGACTGCTCCCCGATGTAATGCAGATACCGAATAAGGTCATACCGATGACACAAGAAGAACTTCTGCCCTACGAAGGGATAGCAAGCCCAGGCAGCACAAACTCATACCAACGCAAGGTCGGCACGTTAATGTACGCAGCCGTGATGACACGGCCAGATATAGCCTTTGCATCGAGCAGGCTAGCAAGATTCAACCAGAACCCGGGTCCCTCACACCACAAAGCAGCAGATCGTGTCCTATGGTACCTATTACAAACCAGAGGCCATTCGCTCGAATTCGGATCAGAGCCAGGAAGCGAGGAGGATGGATTACAAGTGGCATCAGACGCCAGCTTCGGTGATAACTCGCTAGACCGCCGCAGCTCACAAGCCTTCACAATGAGGTTGTTCGGAGGGATCACATCATGGAAAGCCAACAAACAAGACACTGTCACAACTTCAACTACAGAAGCAGAGCTCCTTGCACTCTCACAAGCGGCAAAGGAGGCTCTATTCGCGAGTCGACTCCTCTCCGCTATGAAGATCGACCTTTCAGCACCCACCGCAAGGCGACGCACCGCTCAACCATCGCGAGTTACCATTGAGTGCGACAATAAGCAGACGATACGGCTAGTGAAGGAGGAACTTATCAAGCTACGGACGAAATTGCGGCATGTGGATATATACAACCACTGGTTAAGGTAGGAGATAACGCAAGGAAGGATCGATGTGGTATACACATCGTTAGTACAGCTGTTAGCAGATGGGTTTACGAAGGCTCTGCCGGGGGATAAATTTGAACTCTTTATGCAGCGGCTACGGCTCGCTGACTTATCGGAGAAGCTCTTTATGACCAGAAGAAGGGAGCTAGAAGAGGAGCTATAGAAGGGTGCAGCATGACGGCGAGGCCCTCACGCTGAAGGGGCGTGTTGAACAGTAGGATGGCCGCACGGGGTATCATGTGACCTAATAGTCAGCTGTCGGCGACCCTAGACCCATTCAGGAACGCATAATAAGCAGACCCCTCTCCAAGGAAGGCGGGGGAGACAGTTCCACAATACACATGCAATTAAGGACATCAAGGCGCACGCGATCCGTTCAACAAGATAAGGCTATAAGGAGCCTTAGGGGTCCCTTCTAGAGGGGTTCCAGAGGGAGCTAGCTATCCCTACTCAAGTATTACTAGCAGAAACGCATTGCGTTTCCTGTTTTTGACCAATCATCGTCTAGCATTTTCGCCCCATATTTCTCCGATGGAAACGCACTGCGTTTCTTGTGCCGCACTTATGAAATTAGAAAACCTAAAACACGAAACGCGTCGCGTTTCCGTCGGCTGACCCTTGTCAAGTTGTTGAACTTGATCACTCCAGACCCAAACAACGGCCCGCGCTTTCATTTGATACTGCATTATCATCGCGAATGAAGCATCACCGACACTGATGTCCTACTCAAGGACCTCTGATGACGTATTTCTGCCTACTCGGGATAATATTACTGGAATACTTAAGGCTATAGAGACATTACTCGGCCATAGGGCTTGACGTCCTGAAGGGGACAAAGGAGGCTGAAAAGCGTTTTGTCAAAGAATTGGGTAATGGGAAGTGAAATGAAGATGTCATGTATTCGTAGCTATAATATAAGCCAAGGACACCCTGCCCGATATTGGGCTGGCAGATCAATGTATATGTAAGCATACATGCACACGGCTTTCTATCCTCGCTAGAATAGTCCACGTTTGCGTCGGCTAGTAGGTGAGATGTAACCTTATTTCCCTGACGCGCGGTAGATTGATGAAAGAGCTGGTGGCATCAATGAATTTGAGGAAACATGCCTAGTAGCTAATGACCAAATCAACTCTACTAAAGTTGATTTTATCGACCCACTTTAAACCTAGTAGAGTTGATTATGGCCAGGGCGAAGAGTTGATTTGACAATGTTCCAAATATAGGAATAGTATTGCTGATCAGAACAGGGGTTCATCCAAAGCGCGACGCGTCCTTTCGCGTAAAGTGCTATAGGGAGGGTAAATCATACTACTAGATGGTCTCGTTGTTGATTGAAATACAATCGTCATTCACATCTTACTATTAAGCCACAGTCACTATGCCGACTAATATGACGGCCGCGAGCTTACAATCTGAACCCAGTGCAATTTATCGTCACATTGTTCTCGCTACATACCGCCTTCTCATGTGCCAGGTTTCCGGATTCGCCTCTGCAGCCGATGAGGTTGCCACGGATTTGAGGACACGACATCGCGATATACAGCCATAGCATCGATAGAATCTGGTAGGGTAGATAAAACAGATTCTGAATATCTTCCGCAATCAGGAAGAACTGCGTGATTTACAATACCCAACGAATACGATTGAGCTCATTCCGTGTATTAGGCCGCCGAGGTCAGACGGTTTAAAACTGTTTAGTTAACGATAACATGACCTTAACCTCTAACGATCCGAAGCTGATCTAATGATAACTTATACCTAAACACCATATTGCTAGTATCAGCATAACCGCTTTCCGATCATTGGTCATGTTTTGAGCATATAGGGCACCATCTTATCAGGCGGCAAAATGGATAATCGGGTTTAATTTATCACAACCTAGACAAATAACGAGACTTGTTGTGAACTATGTTTGCACAGAATAATGGTAATACAGCAGAGCAGGACCGAAAGATCAAGCTCTTGTGCCGAGCGCCAAAATATAACCTAGAGAGAGCTGATACTTTTATGAGGCGTTGCTGAGATCAGCCTGGGGGTAGGAATATGAATATTTTGATTGGTCTAGAAGCAAAAATATACCGCATTTCTGTCTACATTCTTGAGTAGGAAGTTGGTGATTTTACCGACCAGGTCGGATCAACGGTGATGGATTCGATATTACAAGATTTAAAGGACATCTCTGTACCAACCCCCAGACTAGCATGAGCAAACTCCACCAGAGGGTTTTGCTTGACCAATAGAAAGCCTTCACCTGATGACGTAAGAATGCGCTCGCACACGATAACGTACGTCACAAGCGAGTGTCCCACACAAGCGAGTGTCCCACACAAGCGAGTGTCCCACCAATCTACACCTAAAGACCTAAAAAGAAAAATAAAAACACTACAATCTATCTGATCAATTAAAATTAATCGCTATACTATTCCCTATTGACCTCAATTACCTCTTGACAGGTCCTTGCAGTATGCCCGGTCTTTCCGCAAATACTACATTGCCGAGGCTTTGATCCTTGTGACCTTCGTTGACCATCTCTTGAGGATTCAGCTGTCACCTGCGCATCAATATCTATTTGATCAAGTGCTTGTGACGCTTCCGTTATAGTTAAAGCCCCTTCTTTCTGTACTGTAGTTCTTCTTCCCCTCCGGCGCCGCCCTATTATCTTATTCTGCTGTTCAAGTTGTTGATTCCTCTTATATAGTAAGGCCATCTCGTCTATAAGATTAGTTGTTGACTTCTCAAAAAACTTAACGGCTTGAATTATTGACTCAGGGGAGCTGCTTTTGTGATTTCTGATCCTTCCTTGCAGATATTTAGAATGCGATTGGGCCTCTAGTACTGTCTTCGGGGTCCTTGCAGTCCAAGCGGTTGATAGTATTGTGACCTCGACGGGAGGCGTTGGAGTCCGTAGCTGTACATCAAGCTTTGAGATGACATTTTCTGGGTCAAAGGGAGCAAGCCCAGCTCCTCTAAAACCTCCCTTGATATTGCTTTCTGTAATGGCAGCTTGGTGGGCGGCGTGAAAGGCAGGAAAGAACTCAGTCTTAGTAATATGGTTTATAAAGCATCTGATCAGATACTCTATTTCTCGACCATAAGCCTTTTTCAGCGGCCCAAAGCACCCTACATCAAGAGGCTGAAGTAGATGAGAGGCATGAGCAGGCATACAGAGCGTGATTATTTTGTTCTCCTTGCAATATCCCTCAAATTCGACAGAGTGGTGACTTTCATGACCATCAAGGATCAAGAGACGATAGCGACTATTCGTCCGTTTAGATGTAGCCCGATCAAAGTGCTTTAGCCACTCGAGGCCCAGGTTATTATTAGTCCATCCATTTTCGCTCAATGAAATAACCCAATCGCTAGGGAGGTCGCATTCTTCATACCAATTGGCAAGGTGATCTTTGCCTGCACCAATAATGAACGGCGGGATCGATTGACCTTCGGCATTAATTGCCTCGATTACAGTAATCCATTCGCGGTTTCCAGGCTGTACTTGTTTTGGTCTTCCTTGCCTGTGGGAGCTTGTGACGACTGTTCCGGGCTCAATCATGCCCATCATAAAGCCGGTCTCATCAAAGTTCCAGATATCATCTGATCGGATACCGTATTTCGCGATTGTATTCTCTACAAGCCGAAACCAGCCACGAATAATAGTTGGATCTTCGCATTTAGCTCTCTGATAGTCATATCTGCGAAATCGATGTGTCTTTAGCTCTGGTTGTCGCTTGACGAAGTTATAAGCCCAGTTCTTGCCGACAGGTGGCGCGTCGCGGTTGGCAAGTAGGGAATTCGCGATTTCTTCCACATATGATAGTCGTGAGGGAAATCCTCGCGAATCTAGGTTAAGAAGGAATTGGACTATTGTTTGTTCTTCCTGATCAGACAGTTTTCGTGATTTTGTGAGAGTATCACGTGTTGAAAGAATGCCATGCTGGCGGCGAGCTAAGGTACGGTAGTTAACGGTATAGATAGATGCTGCCCGTCGGATTGTAAGTTTTGGGTCATTCTGAAGGGCCTGAAGGGCAAGATTGATCCTAGCTTCATTTGAAGATTGTGGCATTATGGGTGGTTGAGAAATATCTGATTGAATAGTGATGGTGTAGGTTGAGGGATTTTTGGGACACTCGCTTGTGACGTACGTTAACTATCATGGGGCCAGGAGCTTGTTACGTAAATACAAATGGGTCCGGGAGTATCTCACAACGCGACACCACAAATTTACTGTGTTAGACACAAACAATCGTCTCGGCATCCTTTCATTATCTGTCCTTCATCTTCCTCTTATTCATCATCCTTTCACTGTGCGACTCGTTGTTTGCCTCCAAAAACCTGTCTTTGTCCCGACTCCAATCGCGGGCGGAACCCGACCGCATCAAAACGCGACAATGAGCAATCGAAAGCGATCGCGGTCCGGCCATGAGAAGACGTACGCAGGTTGTCCTTTTACAATCACTTTCGCGCCAGGCCCATTAGAGGCAAATGAGGGACGTCATAACAACAAGAAGCGAAAACACAACGACCAAGATGACGATGAAAAATTTCAAATTGAAAACTCCCCCTTCTCTCCTACAGGCAGCTTCGAAGCTCACGACACTCTGGACGTGTACTATACAGTCGAACCTGCAGAGAGATGGCAAAATATGACGCGCTACAACAGTTTCGTTCGTAAGTATTCGATGAACTGCGGCATTTTCTAAAGTATGACGCGCTTATGCGTAATTCTTGGCAGTTAATAGCATCAAGTACTACAGAGACGGCTTCGTCTATGTCGCCAACGAGTCAACTGTCAACCATCAAAAGGCCACAAATGATAGCGAAAGGGGCTACAAAAAGTCCAATGGTGAATGGGTCGCGCGCATCCTCGAGATCCGTGCTTCCAGTGAGCACAATGTTTATGCACGCGTTTACTGGATGTACTGGCCCGAGGAACTGCCCTCTGGCACCATCTACCACACGATGAGAGTTCGGGGCCGCCAGCCATATCATGGCACTAATGAGCTGATCGCTTCCAACCATAGTACGTTCTAGAATGCTTAGGAATATTGCCCCACGCCATAGCTAACCAACTACTTCAGTGGATATCATCAACGTCGTCAGTGTAACAGCACCCGCAATCGTCAACCAATGGATTGAGTCAGATGACGAAGAAATTCAAGACACGCTTTATTGGCGTCAAGCATACGACTGCCGCAAACCACAACTTTCCGTATATTGTGCAATGGCTTCCCTCACTTTCGCGCTTACTAACCGTTGTACAGTCCGTTGACATCATATGCAAATGTGAAACTCCTGCAAACCCCGATAGGATGCTCATTGGATGCTCGAGCTCAGAGTGTGGGCAGTGGATGCATCACGAATGCTTGACTCATCATATTCTCATGCAAGTTTATGCACGACTAGGTACCAACAAGCCTCATCGGACCGACGGAGCGGTTTCAAATGAGGAAGAAGCCAAAAATGTAACCTGTCATCTATCACCGACTGGTGCCGAGAAGAAAGAGGCCATCCACACGATCGATATCCACTCTGAAAAGAGTCGAGGTAATATACACGTAAAGCAGATTGTTCCAGAAACACCTCTAGTGATCAGGAACTCAACGCCTAGACCAACACCATCGAAACCTATCATTGCCACGCCAGCCAAGCGATCAGCTAAGAACGACAACAAGAAGAAGATGGGGAGTTTCAAGCCATACGCAGGACTCTTTGAAGCCAATCTCAAGATGCGAGATGGCCCTACAGTGTGGGAAATTCGTGACTTGCGCAAACGCGTAACCGGTGGCGAGGAAACCTGGACGGAGAAGGCTTGTTGCCTGATATGCGGCGCTGTTATTGATTGACTGCTCCAATAGGGGGCTGTATAAGTACACTGGATCTGTCCAGGTGGGCAGGCCCATCGAGCTTTCGCAGATAAAAGTCAAGATGTCATAGCCAAGGTACTCGGTCATGTACGTGGCTCATGAGAAACTCACACCCGCAATGTTCCTAGCTCGACCTCATTGGTATAGGAGAGACGTCAGAAAGATCAATAGTCGAAATACAAATAATCCATAGCCACAAGGGGACTGAATCTGAAAGTCGAGATCTTCAACAGAAGCACCAAGCCCTGATAAATTTTCTCAGATACAACCTTCGGCGGTCAAGTTGTGTAGTCCGCTGGTCGACGGAGATTAAGTTGACGCAACATCGTCTTTCAACTTCATCTACTTTGAAAGCGTCCAGAAGCTAAGTAACGATTGCGTTGTTCAGGATCTGGAAGTATCTCGTATGCGGTCTGTAGCGCTATAAGGCTCTATAGGCAGCTGTAGGCATCACTGTAATCGCTGACATAGTGATTATAGCCCGATCTTTTGCCTGTGGCCTAACGGTTAGGTGCAACCGTTATATTAAGTCCAATTTTTAGGCGAGACTATCGATTTTGGTCGGCAATATCCGGCTAATCGCCTACGAATAATACTTAGGGCGAAAGAGATTAATATACAGCAAATTCGAAGTCAGGTCACAAATAAGATCATAAGCAAAGCTAGAGAGGTAGAGCAGTTACGGGAAAGGCTTCAGCAGCGGTTATTTAGAGGGTGTATGCTCTGCTATCCAATAGGTATGGCCGACTCTAACCCAGATTATATCGAACGGATTGTGGTATAGCGCAGATAGGCAGTAGTTTGCCGAAAATGATTTTTGATATGGGGCTTCAAATGCAGGTATACCTCAGGAGGGAAGGTGCAATAGAGAGATTTAGTGGGTGCCATGATTGCTTTCTCATGTAGAAAATATATAGCAGGTAGGAAGATGATAAATATATGATCAATCAAATATACAATGCAATCAAATGCAAAATGTAGACAATTCTCAACTAATTGAGAAGCAGAAGAGAAATAAAGAATAGAAACCCCAACCCAAGCCCTCACAGTAGATACCTCAATTTAGCCGTCACGGGCAGGATCAAAGCCAGGAACACTGTTACCAGCAGCCTCACGGAGCGTGTTGGTGAAGCTGTTCTCATGGTCCCAAAACTTGGGCCTGATTCCACCGTGCCAAGCATTGAACACACGATCCCTGAGAGATTGTCCATTGAGAACAGGCCAGTTGTCCCAACCGACGAGGTTTCCAATATACCACCGTCCAGTATAGTTCTCGACGGCATCATCGCCCGCATTAGCGATACGCCAGCAATGAGTAGAACCACCATCCTTATGGTAAACGACCTTAGCGCGCTTACCATCAACGCGGGGTGAGTTAATAGCTCCGCCATATTTACCATGGCAAGAGGGAGCAACTCGCTTGACTTGATCGTCTTTAACAAAGACAACAACGTTCTCCCAGTCATGGGTATGGCCAGCAGCAAGAGAGCCCCAGCTAGAGAATAAGTTAATTAACGTCATTTACAACGAGGTCTGGTGAACTTACGCAACTTGGTCCTTCTCAAAGTAATACTCATACATAATGGCGCACCAGCCGTTATTACAGCGCCTTCGGCTGTAAACATTGTTTCTTTCGAGGCGATTATTATCGCGACAATCAGCAGCCGGTCCCTTGCCGATGACGTTCGACTGGGTAAGACCACCGTTGGTATTACCGTTGCCATCGATGGCAGAAGTATAGTAGCAGCCATCTTTGTCAAAGTCCGTGAGAGGCTGGAACCTATGCTCCATCTCGTGAGCGCCGTTGGGAAGGTTGCCGATAAGGTGAGCTTCAACGCTCACGCCGGCAGCCAGGACAGTTGCAACAGTGGAAATGCGCATGGTTGTTGGTGGTAGAGAGAAATTGGGAAAGAAGGTGTTCTAGTGGTGGTAGTAGAAGATGGAGTGAAGATGAGAGGATAAAGAGACAGTTTTCAATGGGACAGGCAGCCTCTTATATATGGAAAACGCGTAGCCTTAACATCCTACTGAATCTGAATATTGTCACGATAATCCTACGTGTCTATGGAGCACTACGGTAAAGACAACAGAGCAGAGTGATAGACCGAGCGGACCAATCATTTCACTGGAAACTATTTCAAATAAACCACAAATATTGGGTCACTGGTCCGATTGGCAGGTGAATCCTATACCGGAAGGATTTCCACTCCTCAGCCAATCAAAAGAATTTCGCACAGGACCAATTTGCGGAGCGAGATCAGTGCGCGCAAGAACCCAAGCCACGCGAGTCGAGTATAAGCCAATAAAATAGCTGGGACCCGTTTTTGATACCACGTAGGGCTCAAGGGTCTTCATATGCAGAAAGGATGGTGGAACGGTTCAAGTAGCGAATCATCGCTATTCTCTTTTCCTACTTAATACCGTGAAACCACTTTCACTTATTGAGTGAGCTTATTTGAAATTAGGAGACGATAACATAGATAGTTCTACTATTAACCTGCTTATAAAAAAACAGTACTACAAGTATAATATGAAGGGACTGAGGCAGATAGGATTCAGTGAGCACGGTCGGACCTTCTGCTACGGTATGACTAATGACGGTAAGGGGCCCACAGAAGGATCAAGCCTCAGATTAAACCGAGTCCCAACACAGCCTCGCAGAACGAGACAAGCGAACGGGATCCAGACCATAGGATCTAAACCCCAGCTGCAGGGTCTATACCTATGAGGTTCGGCCGGACAAGGTTTGTCCGAGATCGAAGGTCTTTGAATTCTAGTAATTTGTCATGTCTTAGAAAGGCTCGTACTACCCTACGAATTTAAGATACTGCCGGGTAAACTTAAGAAAATGGTCACGCCTGCAGATACTATTTCATTAGGAAATTGCAACTTGTAGTGCAAATGTCAGATCTTTATTTACATACTGACCAGCTTCAACTTGGTTGACTTGAGAAGCACAAATGATACTGTAATATCGAGAATCGTGCCTGTTATGCCTGAGCTTGATTTGTCAAATACCTAGACCCAAGTGGATCTATTTTCGAGGCTTAGCTTCGAAAGGGGGGCTGTGTAAGCGCTACGGCGCTGGTGAATCCTACAGGAGTCCCTGGCTTTTATTGCCACTTTTTAAACTGGAAAGCTCGGAAATACCCCAATTACATTATAGTTAGTATCTAGCTAATAAATTACTTTGTCTGTGCCCCGTTGGCGCATACTTTTCATTTGTCAATTAGTTAATGCTAGAATTTTAGTACCTAGTCCTACAGTCCAAAACCAATTGTTGTACAATTGATTTTTGACAAGGGGTAGACTTGAATTTCAAAAAATGGACTAGCGTTGGGGTAAGCTCAATTTTGACAGGGGGTTAACTTGGGTTTCTGATTGGTGCTTGGCTACACGTTGAAGCAAGACAACACGTCAATAGCAGCGCGTTAAGTTCAAATTGTAGCTTGCCAGCACCTTTCGCGACAACTTTGACAGCCAGCTAGCAACTACTATTAGTTTTTCTTTGAGAAACGATTTATCAGACCATGGCATTCAACCCTATAACGGAGCTTGGCCCTTCTAACCCTATATACCCGTTTATGCTTCTGTCTGAGTATCGGATTCTTGTTTGTCAGAAGTGCCAACATGCTTGCTTAGCTAAAGAAGTTGCCACTCATCTTGCCAAAAAGCATCCTGATATAGACCCAGGGACCCGACGTAGGCTGGTAAAGGATACCAGAACAGTACCGAATGTCCTACAAAGTCGGATCGACCTATCTCAATTACAGTATCCACCCCCAACGACCGAGCGCATTCCTTGCCTTGCCCCACCATGGCTTGATGTGCTCTAATGTCGGAAATGCGGCTTCAATATCCGACAGGTTGAGGCAATACAGAAGCACTGTACTGAATCTTATGGCTGGGTTAACCATAGAGGTAAAGGGAGGCCGTCAATAGGATGTCTAGCGGCCGATACTCTGCCGTTGATAGAAGGTGTTGCATGCCAACGATTTTTTCCTTCTCGGGAAGGCAGCAAATGGTTCCAAGTCAACATACAGACAGAAGCACGGGCAGGCAGATCGAAAGCAAAGTTAAGCACCAAGAAGCCGCAAGGAACACCCCGTGTTCTTGCATCTGAAGCATCTACCCACCTACAATAAGTCATAGACCGGGAAGCCAGATATCGAGAAGCTTTGGGCCAACCCCAAACAACTATCAATGACACAGGAACTGACATATCTGCCGCTACAAGCTTGTGGCTTGATAGAACACAATGGCATTCTATATAACGAGGATCCTGACGGGACGTCCTGCGAGCGTTGATCAGACTACCCGATCGCCACTCTCTCAACGCAGACTACATCTTAAGTCTGGGCAGTTTGGAAGCCCAAGAGAGGACAAACAGAGGATCTCATGCATCACGAGAGCACTGGACTTTGTAATAGACCGTTGTGAGGATACGGTTCGCTGTACTAGTCACAATCTTTGTTGCTGGCTGCTCAGCTCGAGGCTCCAGAGTCGTCAGGAGATTGCTTTCAACCTTGTGGCAGAGAGTAGTAGCGAGATTAGATACAGGAGGACTCAGAAGCAGTTCTTGACTTTGGTCCTGCAAGTATACCGAATGCTGGATGACTCTTGCCGAGAAGTGATGAATGTGAAGATTAAGCTAGAGATCTCTACATAGCTAGATCAGATATAGAAACACAATATATAGGACCATCTCGACGTATCGAAGGGAACTTGGCCGGCCATGAAAAGACAGGGAAGTTCTGTTTCATAATGAAAAGCAGAACGTGGACCCTTGTAAGCTGGAGAAGACTCTTTGTTTGGACGCTCAAGGACTGGATGTATTGGTAGCAGGGTTAAGCTTGGAGGGCCTCAGCGGGTAGCAAGTCAGCAACGACCCAGCCGGGCTAGGTCGTAGAAAACACCATATTCCAGAAGGGATCAGCATTTAGAGTTTCCAGACTTCAGCACAAAATTCTGGTCTTGTATAGATTGATTGGGTATTTACATGCCTAATTAACTTGGGATACATTTTCTCGTCTCACGTCTACGTTACTGTTGTATCATGAGGATTAGAACGGACGATCTCAAAGGCCGTCAGAGCTCCGCAAACGTATAGATGTTAACTCTAGTAGGTATACCCTTTAGTACGCGTACCACTATGGTTAGGCGGCAGTGTATTAAAACCTATTTTTAATCCTCTCTAAACGCAAGGCTAAATCCGACTCCTGGAACCATTTTAGATATCCCGAAAACTCTATCTTTCTTCCAGTGAAAGGGGATTATATAAGAATATATAATTAATGAAAGATGGTTGGTTTCCTCTTTCACTTAAAGCATGATAGACAATATGGATATAGGAACCTCATTTTACTAGTTGTCGCCTGGTTATAGGCCGTATGCACAACCTGATTACTTATCATTCTTCCCCAAGACATGGATTTTCATCCCAACTTTTGCTCTCTTTTCGCTCTTTCCAGTTTGCGCTGTCGCCGCCGTTTTCTCCTGCTCCTGTGTCGTGTTCATTTGTGCTTGGGCTTTTAACAATACAGACGCCACTTTACATTTCCTCTTCTTATTCGTTTTCCTCCTCTTGCCTTTCCTAATTCTTTGTTTGTTTCTTGTCCCTGTTGTTTTGACCGAAGGCTGCTTGCCCATAGCAGTACCGCCGTTCAGTAATTTGTCAAAAGTTAGTTTTTCCTCTTTGTTAGTTATTGCCATCGACGCCTTCGACGCCTTCTTCATTTTCTTCATTTTCTGTCGTCCTTCTCTTATCATCACGTTCTTTTCATTAGTCATTGACTTGTTAGAGGACTCTACAGCCTCTGCTCTATCCGAAGTCATTGATAATGTAGACTGCAAGGATGCTTCTGGCCGCTGTTGAGTAGTTAGTTTGTAAGAGCTAGACTTGCGTCTCTCTGTCTTGTACTCCATGAGTGTTTACCTGAGTACTAGGTTTCAATATTTTGGTTTTGCGCCACTCCAACTCGATCTTCGAAATTCCATACGTCTTAGTCCAAAGCGATGAATTATCATACGGCCACAGCTGATATATAAAGTCGACAGCTGTTTTGATGGCCGGGTGGGCCGTATTGATCCTCCCCACGGGCCGATTGCCCATTGTGCCTGTAATGATAGGTTCTTCATATAATTGATAAAATGTTTGTCCAGAAGGGTGAAAATGGAGGGGCGGGGGATGCGAAAGTACTGTCACTAGATCACCATGGGAAATGAACCATGCAAAAATGATAGAAGCGCCATGGATATATTTCGCAGAGTTTTGTCCGTAGGGACATTTTAGGTCACCATGGTGCAAAAGTGGACCAAGCGCAGTTGTCAATGTTTGAAATCCATGCGCATCGGCCCATTGCTGAGCCTGCTCACGCAACATACCGCTCCATAGCACCTGGCGGTTGGGTATACAGGCTTTCCGGAACCTCGACAAGATGTTGTCGGCCTCTTCGTCCGTGAGCCACCGGCGGATGAGCTGTCGAATTGCATCAGGAGGTTGATTTGTGCCGAAACTCACGCCACGAATTGGCATGAAGGCTTGTAGACGAGCGAGACTCTTAGAGGTCTGCGTAATTCCCATTTCGTAGAATATTTTGAAGAAGTTGCCTTATCGCAAGGTGGTGTTGGTCAAACATCCAAATTTAAACAAACATTGAACGATGTAACATTCGTCATGATGACTTACAAAAACCACTTTGCCAAGAACTTAGCGGCCCCGGCCATACTCTGAGTCACCCTCAAGTTCTTGCAATGCTGGATTGATTTATCTAAGAGTAGATGCAATGAAATACGAAGTTGGATCGCTTTTGTCACTATATCTTAGTATATAGTCCCGGCCGAAATCAGAAGCCGCTCAGCTTCCTACACAGCTTCTGAGCGGATCATGTTTGGCTAGTATGGGTGGGTTCAGTGCGTCTAGCCTATCTCGATCTTGTAATGGCTTTCGTCACTTTCTAGTAGTGGTTGCTATCGTCGCTTATTGTCACTAAAAATGGCCGTTTATGGCAAGTGCAGGGGTGCCGATTTTGCTTTTGAGTTTTGTGTATTGAGGAAGCTATTTTTAGCTCCTATGCGATCATGCTGGGCGATGCGGTTGGCGGTACAACACCACACTGTTGCAAACAATGATACCCAAGAAGGATCGTAGTAAAAAGACATTGAAGTCCTATAGTGAAGGTCAGCTATGCTCAGCTGGCTGTTCGATGACACAAGCATGTCAAGACCGTTGGGAACAAACCTCGGGTTAAAATTAAAGTTCACAGTGTGGATAAGTTATTGAACTTACACGCGTGTGTAATGTATGAGCAGACTGTCGGACGAACTGGCAAAGACATGTCGCTATACCATGGGCATTTGGGGATAAATTGGATATAGGCAAGCAGTTGAGACGTGGATAGGGGTTCGCGGCAGTTAGGAGTAGGGCAGACAGTTTGCATCTACCCGGAAGCAAGTTCCGACCCTCAAGCTACTCCATTGTATTATGTAAGAGGAGATTTTAAGCTAACGGAGCTAAGCACCAATCAGAAACCCAAATCGACCCCCTGTCAAAATCGAGCTTACCCCAATGCTAGTCCATTTTCGAAATTCAAGTCTACCCCCTTGTCAAAAATCAATTCTACCCTCTGAAAAGTGGGGTAAATTAAATCAATTGTACAACAATTGATTATGGACTGTAGTACTAGGGGTCGGCAGTGACTCTCACCTCCTCGTGGTGCCGGCTGGGAACCTGGGAATGCCTTTTACCTCCTGGGCATTCGCAGAGCTAAGAAGAGTCATCATTAACCAACACTTGTCCGCTGGTTTGGGCGGTGGTGGCGCGATAGGGCTCACGAGCCCTACCCCCCACAAGCAACAAGGGAAAACTTTAAAAACCACCCGAAACACGACCGCGAAATCGAGCCTACAAACGATGAACATATGGGTCGTGGAAGAGGACACCCTTGGGGTGCTCTTGGGCTGCTCTGTTGTAAGGATACCAAGACGCGCCGAATAAGCGACAGGAAGCGTGATCGGTCACAGCGAAAACGGACGAGAAGGAACGGCACTCTTGAACCCGCACAGAGAACGACAAGGCACCTTGGTTAGTAGGAGAGCCGACACTGCGTTGCTCGGCTGTTCTGGGTACAGAGAGGATGCAAGTGGACAAACTCCTGCGAGACACGGTCGGCCTCACAACAGAGATCTTGCGAGGTAGCGCGAAACAGAATTGACAATCTGCGGGGCGCGGCATATAATGGAAGTGACGGAAGGCTGGGCGGGCGGGCCGCAGTTACGACACTTTCTATATGGCCCGAGAGGACGGACGCGCGTGTCGGTCTACCGAGAGGACTGGAATCTAAAGATGGCCATCGAGGATGGGACTTTGGATTGGCTGTGGAGGTGGGCTTAAGGAGCAAACTGGTATTGACTTGCGAACCGGCAGTGCCCCGCGCGAAGAGCGGAAAAGGATCCAAGGGGATGCAAGGTAGAGGGTCTATGTAGGTAGACGCGCTGCGCCTCTACTAGTTATTTTCTCTGAAACTACAAATCAATACTTGTCGGAGCAGCAGTGACCGATGAATGCCCATGCGGGCAAGCAAAAGAAACAGTAGAGCACTTCCTCTTCCGATGTGTAAAATGGATGGCGCAGCGCAAGGAGATGATGCGTCAATATGTAGAGGAAAAGCGCGGCAATCTCTCCTTTCATTTGGGGGGCAAAGCCGCATCAGACGGACAAAAGTGGACACCGAACATGGAAGCAGTACGAGCCACGATTAGATTCGCGATCGCTACAGGTCGCCTCGAACAGAGATGACAACAACACCACTAACTTATCGACCATAAACCTATACCTACTAACCACTACTACCCTGTACAACCAAAAGCAGGCACCGCTTCAGCCGCCGAAGATAGGAAACTGAACACTTGGAGGAATTGGGCTTCAAGTTGACCTGCTATTATTACTAACAATTACGGGGATCAAGGAGACAAGCGATGATCAGGCTGGAAAGAACAAGACAAGAACCACATGGGCTTGGCGAGATCAAGGCACTAACTAGCGAGATGTATGTATTTTTAGCTTCAGAGCCCTTTGGGCGTTGGCCTACCGGGCGTAATAGACTTGTGTGTGTGTGTGTGTGTGTGTGTGTGTGTAGTACTAGGCCGTCTATATGAACGACTATTGTAGGCATGTTTTTAGCCTACCTATAAACTCGCAAATTAGTAGGAAAAAATCGATTCGGCTTGTCGTTCGAAAACACGCCGTTGTGGTTGCAAACTTTACCGAACAAAAGCTCGTCGAAATTCTGCAGTACCTCATCGGTCAAGGTGTTTTTCGTTGCCCGTCCGCTGCTGCACAGGAATTTCCAGATCTCCGCGGCACCAGCATCATCGCTGGGGTGCAGAGCCCTACGGAGCCATCAACCGAGCACCACCCCCGTGAGAGCCAGAACCGGGAAAGGATGGTTACGATCGATTTGTCGTGGCTAAGGGAGTAAGTCTACATCGCTATCTCGTACTATAGCCCCTTTCTTGCCTCTCAGTACTGATGCCGACCGTGCACTTTTAGTTCATTGGATAATGATAGCTATGCCGACCTCACCTTGATCTCTCGTGCCGAACAGTACTCTGCTCACCGAGTTATCGTCTGTCCACAATCTCCGGTCATAGCGAAGAAATTCCGAACCCAGTTCCAAAGCACCACACAGGACCCTTCATGTGACTCTTGTGGAGTCACGCCCAGGTATTTCTTTGACTTCTCGCAGGACGATCCCCAAGCGGTGGATTGCCTTGTTCAGTACTTCTATCGCCAAGACTACCAGAGTAGCTTCTGTGGTCCTGTAATAGAAGACACCGGGCTTGGCGAGGCGGAAGGTGCGAGTTCGTCATTACCGCTGGAGCAAAGCAGTATTGACGATTCTTACCCGATATTCCACGTCAAGGTGTACGCATTGGCTGAGTTCTATAATGTACCCGCCCTCAAAGAACGAGCACTCGAGAAGTTCAACAGAGTTATACAAGACAACTTACAACCATATCGGTTCCTTGACGGGGCAGAAGAAGCATATGAGTCAACAATACCAGAGGACAGGGGGTTACGTGATGCCATCGTCAATTTTTATTATACGCATCCGGACTTGGTGGAGGAGAAACGGGTCCAGGATACTCTACAGAAAACGAACTCTTTGACATATGACTTATTTATGCACTGGCATACGAATCAAGAAGCAGTCAAGAAAGCCAAAGCTTTGTGGCTATCATAACTCTATAATTTCAGATGAATGCTTTTGCGGTTCTTAGATATTCGTACCATAGCTTATAAGTAGCAAGACGACGTGATGGGAGAAATGTAAACAGTGAAACCTTTTGCCGACGACAGACCCTCGAATTCTGAGTTGTTGAAGACATTAAGTTGAAGGTGGAATTGATGACCACCCTGAAGAGTTTGCAAACTCAGCTAAATACAATAGTATAGTATATATATTTAATAACTAGTCTTAACACCTATGTGAGTCCTGGCTACAATTAGAACTCATACTACCCAAGCGAATACAGTATAAGCAAAGCCCGATGCTCTTGTGAAAAGTATCCAAACTCCAGCTACGCTCTTTCCTGTATTCTGGCGCGGCATGCTTGTAAGCGTAGGTACATTCCGTACTTAATTCCTCAGGGATCGGATCAGGCATTCTCTCTGCTGACTCTAGTGCCTTGGAGATTGAGGTATGGAATAGGTGTTTTGGCCAAAGATCCTTTCTTTCTAAGAGTTTGATATATGCATATGCATATTTGCTTGTCCATCCGCATTTATGAACACACAGTCCAGTCGGATTATTAATTCCTGCTAGGAGGATTTCTGCTATTTTCAGCCTTGCAAACCCTCTCTGCTCTTCCAGTAGACCTGTTCATTTGCCCGTCAGTCATATATCCAAAGCATTATCGGGCTACTTACACAAGACCTTCAACGTCATAACAGATTCAACTTTTTCCGAGGAAAGAGCAAGATAAGGACCATCATAGTCAAGTATCAATGCTCTCGTGATCTCCTTGAACGCTTGTGCGTGCCCGAAGCGGTATGCCGCGGCAGTGAGAAGCATCAGATTGCCAGCATTGCCTTTAGTGTGCTGAAGCCAACTTTCACTCGCAAATCTTAAGGCATTAACGCAATCATACTTGTCTGCGGCAACGGCAACTGCGAGGACATCGTCTGCAGCGAGGGCTTGAGGTACTTCACTGTTCTCATGGTGAATGATAGAACAGATGATTTTCAATGCAGCAGCATTATCTTCAGGCAGCAATATCTCGTAAGGTCCATCCCGATCGCGCAGACCATTACCTTCCTTCCAGTCTGGCCCGAGCATGACAGAGAAGAATTTTGAGGCTGCCATCAACAATATAGAACGAACACGGAGTTTTGTCTCTTCTGGCCCAACTAGTAGAATAAGGTCGCCATCTGGAGCAATGCCGACAACTGTGTTTGTCTGGTCGTCTCTTGGGTCTTCCATGGCGGTTTCCAATAGACTGCTACTGTTATGAGAATGCGTTGTTGACAAGTCAGACCATGTTGATTCTCGCAGGTACCCCGCATTCTAAGACCTCACACCACGTAAGCAATATATATAAAGAACTGCAAGGAATTGGTTAAGTTAACGCCCCCAATGATGGCAGTCGATTTCTGTTTGATTTGAGGTATCCGAATGATTCGATTACGAATCAGAGTCTATCTCAGATGCATCTTCTGATTGGTAATCCAGATCGATGACGTTTTCCTGATCGTCTTGTATCGGACCTTGCAACGCCCCGTCTGCCTGTCTCTCGTCCGATTCATTGTGTGACTCATTACGGCACGTAGATTTGGAAACCAATGTGCTACGCAGCTAGGATAGGATAGGATAGGATACACAGCATCCTACACCGCTTTGGCCGGCCTCCTGCTTTGGTCGGCCTCCAGCATCAATAGTGTCGGGGCAAGCCACCCAATCACGCCTGCGAGTCTTAAAGTAGGCAATGATAAGCTAACTAATGGTTATAAAATTTGCCCGTACATGGAAGATGGAGGCACGTCGGATCTGAATCCCCTAATGCAGCGACTCCCATTTCGCAAACGATTGCCACAGCTTTGTGACTGTCTTGCGTGTTCTAAGTTAAAGGGGTTTCATGGAATTGTGTTGAATGTTGAAGGGTTCACCCTCAACTTCAGGATTAAGGTTCGGGATTAAAGTTTGAAGTCCTAAACTTAGATCGTAGGACTTTCATCTAGGACTTTCTAGGACTCAAGTCCTAGAAGGAACCAGTCGAAGATATAATGTCTCAATGGTCCTTCGATTGCGACAGAAAAAAGGAATACACACGATTCACCTTAATATCTGACAAATTGTTAAGCTCTAGATAGTTCCTCGGAGGCGTATTGTTGGGGCTGATGATAGGCCTCCTGCCGTCAGAGGTGCTGCCTTGTGCTTACTACAGCTATGAAAGAAGATGCAAGTCAGTAACAATAATTTTAGGCTGCCAACAAAAGAACATTACAGTACTTGCTCCTATACAGTATATCCATCTCTTCAATGCGACAAAAGCCAGACTCGACTACTTTTCCATTGTGGAATTTGTACCAAGTTCGTTTCTCTAACTTCAGTTACTCTAGACCCAAGGCATCAATCTCGTTCGGATAATTGCTTGGCATGTTGACCCTAAACTCTATCAACTCCCTAGTCCTATATACCAAAATCAATTGTACAACAATTGATTTATTTTACCCCGCTTTCCAGTGGGCAGACTTGAATCCTGAATATCGATCGGCGGTTCATCACATCACTGCTTGTGATAACGAAAACTTAATTCAAACTCAGAAAAAGTCTACCCCGCTTATTGACGTCACGACCAGGTTCACACAGAAATATAAGACCGTACAAACGCTAATATTCATTATCAGATAATTCTTGTACTGCTGTCTGCTACCACCATAGACTTACACTATAAACCTTTATTATTCCTTGAACTTAAGCGAATATTCCATCAAATCACCGTATACTAAAGACAATGGAGCCGCATGATGAAAGCATTGATATGATGTCGTCATCATCTGATCTATACCCTACACCGGCTTGTTCTGTTTCTTTGGGTGAGTCTAATGACTCTTGTAATACACCACCTTTCGACTCTGTGCCTACTCCGAACGCTTGGTACTTGATTCGCACCCGGAATTCAATCAAGAATCGGTATTTGTCAGTCATTAGTGGCAAAGTGTGCTTGCAAGAAAACCCCCATCCTTGGGGAGGAGTTCGGTGGCGCTGCACCATCTTGGACGGCTGGATCGGATTCTGTGAATTCACGACGGGACGATATCTAGGGCACGATGGCAAAGGCAATATTGTGGTAAAGGCTCTCGCTCAAGGAGAGAAAGAGCGTCTGGTAGTTTCGCATCAGCCGAAAGGTGGCTACCATTTGTCGGTTTTCAAAGAAGACACGGATGGCACGCGGAACGTATTACGACCATTGAAAGAGGACGGCCAGGCGAACCTGCTGCTGCTCGAGTTAAACAGACGGGCAGCTGTGTGGGAGTTTTGTAATGTCGAGAATCCGTAGCGGTAAACATCTATATACCAGATCCGGAGCAATTTAAAGAGGGAAATTGTAGTTCAGTCATTTGTTCAATTGCCGTCAGTGAATGATCAATGGATTAACGAACGGGCGTTGTCCGTCACGTCGTCTCAATGTTTTCCGGGCAAATGACAATAGTTATAGCCATAACTAAGGCGAAGAGGAAAAAGGTACCTAACCGATAGGCCGTTGATAGTTTGGGCCAAACTGCCAACCTCCGAAAATGGCACGGGCCAATGGCGATGCGGGGAAACCCTGTCTGGTGGAGACGGGACGGACGACAGGGGGGCCAAACTACCAACCCCAAACTACCAACCTCACGAGCAGCCAATCACAGACTCAGAGTTAACCCCAAGTCTCCAGTTCGCAGCAAAGAAAAACGACGTCAGGCAGTATCTAAATTAGGTCGACCTGCAAAGTACGCAAACCGAGAAGAAAAACCGGCGGCTGATGTTGTCCGAAGGAGAGATAGGAGGCTAGCCCAACGGCAAATGGACCTTAATCGACAATTAGAGGAACCTTTCCGGTACCATCAATTATCTACTGAAGGGATCTGCAATTTTACGAAGTTCTAGGTATATGATGTTGAGAAAAGTAAAAAATTACTTAAAGCTGTGTTTCTGGCAATGTGCTATCCTAAAGCACTGTGGGTTACTTTCTTTAGTATGTACCAGTTTCCACAGACAGTGAATTACAACCTGAAGAGTTTCAGACGCTATGGGTCTTCATTTTAAAGCCAAGGGGCTAATTGGGCTTGGGGTAAGTTCTGCTTCCTCGATTATTGAGAGATCACCGCCTGACTCCGGGAGAGCCAACAAACCAAACTTGTGCAGCAGAGCATGCCGATAATGCGATTACAATAAAACCATTGAGAGGCTCTCTAATTGGGGTGGCCAATAATTCAGAATAAGCGATATCCATAATGAAGCCTTCTACCTGCAAGTTATTGTTGGCTCAAATGCAGAAAGATTAACAGACACTCAAAGCGGCGTATGAGCCTTATCGGACGAGCGGAAGTATATCATTTTAGGAGAAGACAACATATGAGAAGAGAAGCGAGGCGTAGTGACATATACTTAAAATTCTAATAAAAATAAAATAAAATCTATTATACTTACGAAAAATATTTAATTCTGACCTATATAATTGCAATTTCTTGTATAGGTTAGATATGTGTTTCATATTGTCTCCTTTCCGTCTTATTGAGAAAAGAAGAGGCCCACTGTGATATCACATTGACACCGTGGTTGGTTTGTGCAAGCAGAAATATGGGTCCTTGCTCGACCCCAATTCGCGAATCACGTCGTGAAGCGCGAACCTCCGTCGACGACGCCACAAACTGGCTGGCATTAAGAATTGCATTTCAACAGTATTTGAACGCGTTGAAAAGTATTCTTTAACCATTGAAAAGACATAAACCATAACGCGACGTGCGTCCACCACTGAACTTACCGCGCCGCACCGACGGCTTCCCGGCATCACGACCTCGGGAATCTAAAATCACATCATCAAAGGCCCCGAATGCGCCACCCAGAACTATTCTAGTAATGACACGTCAGCCACTCCAAGTAATTAGTATGAGAAACGACCACCGGCGTCAGTTGAGTAAGCGTGTCGCTGCAGCGGTAACGACAGATTATGAGCACGACGATGACTTCGCATTTGTGCGAGAATCGAAAAGAATTAAGACGGGCAAGAGGGATGAACCCAAGCCGGAAGCAGTGCCAGAACCAAAGGCGGAGCTAGTGAAGAAGCCTGCAAAGGGGCGACCTGCGACGAAGCAACGCGCTGCTAAGGCACCGACGACTAATGGAACGATTGTGGAAGAGGAGCCGTCCGAGAAAGAAACGAACGCGACGACAAAGCCCACGACGAGGAAGAGCAGTAGACCAAAAGCGAGTGTTGACAGGTCGGTTGAGCGAGAAATCAACGGTCCTAAGAGACCATCAACCAGGAGGAGCACGCGACCATCTGGGAAAGCACAGGAGGAAGAAGCTCCTCAACCAGGACCAGCATCCATGCCGGAATCCGAGCCTGAACCCCAACCAAAACCTGCACCTGAAGCAGCACCAAGTCCCCATGTCAACGAAGCGCCTAAGAAACGCGGATCCCGCGCAAAACCTTCTAGACCGCCTCCGGACTGGGATAAATCGCCGCAACGCAAACCGCCTGTGCAGTCGGCCACAATTGCTCTGCCTATGAGCGATACGCCCATCATTAACAGAAACAAGGAGATGCGGAAGGAGGGGAGCAATAGCAACAGGCGGAGCAGTTTGGGTAACCGTGGAAGAAGGGCGAGCTCTTTGATCGAGAACGGCCAAACAGCAATACCCCACCGGGAGGTCAACCCGGCGGATTTTTACAAACACATTGAAGCCGAAGGCTTGACAGAGCCTCGGCGTATGAAACAACTGTTGACCTGGTGTGGCGAGCGCGCTCTGGCAAGGAAGCCTCCTCATGGCACACCGAATTCTAGTGCTATTTTTGGTGCTCGTGCTATTCAAGACCAACTGCTGAAAGATTTTGCGGCTCGATCTGAGTTCTCAGACTGGTTTAGTCGAGAAGATGACGCGCCAAAAACTCCTGTAGTTTTGAGGCCCAACCCTAGAAACATGGAGTTAGACGAGAAACTGGCGCAACTGAAAATCAACATCAAAACATTACAAGATGAGAAGAAGGCATGGCAAGCAATACGAAAATCACCCCCTGATCACCTGCCCATCTTCTCCGACGGCGAGACTAGACGTATTTTTCTACCAGACTTTGATCTATTAGGTCCAAACGAAGGCAAGATCAGAGGATTCCTGGCACACGAGACAGCATCATTCGACGCTGTTCAGTCTGAGACGGAATCAAGGTTGCGGACTATTCAGTCGTCACTCGAGTTTCAGGTGGACCAATTTGCCGACAACGTTCACAAGCTCGAGCAGCGGGTTCTGGTTGCGGGCAAAGAAGCGCATAAGGTCCTTAGTGTTAGTGCCCTACGGCTTCGACGACGTGAGGAGGGGGAGAAGGCGAGTGCAGGAACAAGGGACATGCCAGTCATCGAGGTCCTGAGGAGCCTAGGGAATATTCTACCTGAAATTGGCGGGTGAAGGAACAATATCCTGAATTTGGTACGATCGGGCTTGATACTCTCTGTTTTTTTCTTCTTCATTACCCCTTTTCTTCAGCCTATGAGATGGGATGGCGAGATGCGACAAGACAGGATTATGCGCCTTTTTTCCCTCTAAAGAAAAAAGTGCGACTCAGGCCTTTAGCGGATGACCGGCGTAGGGAACCCCGTATCGGACGCCATCATCGTCATGGGAGACGATCCGGATGGTTCGGACGGGTGATATCATCGTCCCCATCGAAAGAAGGTTAGGACGACGATGGTGTTGGAGGTGGGGCAGCAGAATGGCGGTATGATGGCAGGACGAAGGAGAAACGAATGAGGGAACAATGGGACAAAACCGAGCTCGGAAGCAGACTACATCCAAGTCAGCTGGCGGCATGGTCGAGGGAGTCCAGAGCCTAAAGCAATTCTTAGAGCAGGGTTCCACAAGAAAATCGAAGCGATGAAGGCTGAATTCGTGCTCAAGTTCACCAAACTCAGATCGCATGGCTGAGTAAGTCACCAGGGCCACGACCCAGCTGACACAAGAATTATCGCAAATCCGGGACCAGCTTACTCAGGTTTGTGGGGGGCTGGAACAACTCGACTACAGCTAGATACGCTGAACAAGTCTGAGACACCACGGTCACCGGGTCGGACGTATGCAGACGCAGCCAGGATGACA